>JALLPC010000156.1:0-16446 GCA_036940045.1 Stephanocyclus meneghinianus | reverse complement strand
TTGGATCTCTAAATATTTAAATTTAAATTGAGTATCCATTACTTCCTCTGTTCTACATAAACAGTAGAAGTATAGCCTAAATATCTAAATAGATAAGTGGCCTATGTCATAAACGCATGTGTTTTGGAAACTCAAGAGTCAAAAGTAAAAGGACAGTCAAAAAACTTACTCACCCACTGTGGTTGATGCCTTTGGGAGAAGTCAGTTTTATCACAAAAATGAACTGGCATGGGTGGGAAATAATCTATAAATAAAACAATTGAGTTTATTTTTATTTAATATACTGTAAAATAATGAATTTAAAGTTTGCATGACCAGTTGTGCAGGTATGTTTCAAACTTTTCTCTTTGGATCATCAAAGCAGGTCAAATGATCAAATTTTTATTTCTTGTAAGTGGCATCATCCTGAATGAATGCCTCAATCCAAATGATTTCCCATGCTGGAATTTTGTTGCATGATTCCTCCCAATTTGGGGCAAAGATATCTGCAGTATAGCTGATGTCTGCACTTCAATTCATTTGGACCAAAAACAACAAGCTGAAAAATGAATGGCTTTAAGTTCCGAATATATTTCTCACAGTGCCCTTAGCAGGGGCCAAAATATTGATCGTTGTGTGGAAGCCTTTGTTGCAATTTGATTAGAAAAGCAAAAAACATCAGAGAGAGAAAATGATAAAAATATGACGGGCTTGTTTCTTGCCCTGTGCTCATGGTGTCTGCGTTTGTTCATTTTGGCAATGAAATGCTTGATGTCAATTTAAAGGATTCAGGCTGGGAGCCAAGATACCCACAGTGTCATAGAGGGTTACATAGTATGCAAATGAAAAAATATAATAAAGCAACAGAAAATTGTTGTGATAATTGAATGTTGATACTTTTCTTACCCAGAACTCTCATTTGCTCATTGCTCTTTATGTTAACAAGAGATCATATATGCCGGTGGTGTTGGTTTGGACAGGGAGCCAAGATATTCACAGTGTGGCAGATGTTCACAAAAAAGTTTAATTGAAAAAACTATTATTATTAGCTGAGAGAAAATGGGTGCTAAAAACATAAAACGAGGACATGAGAGTGTTTATGTAGAATTTGTACCAGACTACCTAAGGTGTTGGGCACGGTTAAAATAGCTGTACATCCCTAATGGGTGCCTGTCATAATTCATTTTTTCACCCAAACAGCTCAGTACCCAGTTCCAAATGTCTGATTTGGAATAGATTTGGTACAGGTTTAGGAAAAGCTTTCTTAAGGATTAAGGAAATTCAATAATTTTTTTGCCCATTCGGGTTCCAAAGCCATTTTTGGCAAATATCCTTAAGATTTTAGCAAATCATAATTAATAATCATGGCCTGCAGTCAGAGGATTTCCTCCATTCAGCAGATCAGTGCATGCCATGATTGAGATTTGGGGGAAATCAATGGATTTGGGCATTTAGAATGCAAAACAGAGAAGAAACAAAATTTTGGAAAAAACAGCCTGTTGGGACATATCCACTTTTTTCCTAAAGTTAGGCAAAGATTGCAGGTTCGACCAATTTTGGATGCCTTGAGTTGTTCCAAATATTTGGTTATTTGGGCATTTGGACAGAAAAACAATCATGGCAAGGACCCAAAACAATTCACTCAATCTTGTCAAAATCAACACCATGCCAATGATTCAAACAACGAGAACATAAATTGCAGTGAATTCCAAGCATTATATGATTGTTGCTCACAGATTCAACTTATGAGGGGGGATCATAAAGTCCTGATGTCAGTGCCACATGTGTGCATCATAAGAATGCATAGAGCAGATTTGGAAGGAACAACAACACAAATGATGAAGGTCATTTGTTGATTCTCTTCCTTAGCCTCCAGAAAGAAACCAGCATTCTTTCCCCATCATAGCTGAAGTATCCTAAAGGTGGCTACACCCTCTTATATTGTGTCCGGGTATGGTAAACTATCCCCTCATGGCAAAAAATAGTGATGCTCATTGCTCTTGCCACTCTGGAGGCTGAAAAAATAATTCTGACTTGCCCATTTTGACATTAAATGAATACTGCCAACTTTCTGTTTGTCATCTTATAGAAATAATAAGGCTGCCCTATGCATACTGTTGACATCATTCTCTTTTGATTGAGCCATACAAGTGTTGGATCAAATGTCTTTGTCAGATTGAACAGCACAGCAAGCATCCCTAACATCCTGCTTTCTATCAGACAAAGATAATATAAATATCGCATGTGCTTCCTCTTTTCATTCACCCACAATGAAATGTTTTGATATCCAATTTTTCAGGGAAGGTTCCAGGGACAAGTACTTTTTAGATGCACATTATCCAAGCTCATTATAATTTACATCAACATAATATCTCCTGAGAATTATAAAGAAAACAACTGGGTCAAGGATGAATTGTTGGATTGGTATCGGAGACAAATTTTGAATGCAAGCTGACATGCGGCATGTTGCTGGTTGAAGATTCCTGAATAAGATTTCAGACTGGAAAACCTGTTTAAGAGTAGACCTTGTAGGTAGAGGCATGCATGCTATTTGTAGACATGGATCACTCAACACTCATTCAGTTTTTTGTTATAAGCCAGACTACACAAACCACTAACATCAAAAGTTACTTTTTCTGGTTCTTATAATCAGTCCAAAGCTAGTAGTTTTAGTACAGTAAAAAATATTGTTAGCCTGTCAACTGAAAAAAGTAACCCTGTGGTAGGTATGGTGCCATCTTCCCACCAGTTCTTGTGTCATTACAGTGACATGCATCTTCCAACAAGTGTAATTCACTACTCAATGCCAACCTTTTGATTGATCCATCCTCCTACATAATCATCACCATGTCCACCACCTACATTGTCTCAATTGCCCATCCCTTACTTATTCTTTCAACAGTTATAGAACACTTTGAAATGGAAATGTTACAAAGAAAAGTGCCAAGAACAATCAAAGAAATAGTGTAGCATGTCTATTACTTGTGGCACTTGCAACTTATTAAAATACAATAAAAATGAAGCTGCATTCAGATGCATTACATCATCTTATTGTACCGATTAAGATAAACAGTGGTTATCATTTATCTCACTGAACTGCTGTGTTTCCTGAAAACATTGATGATAGCAATGAACCATCAATGTAGATGGCAATCAAGGACAAATGGGAGTGTGTCCTTGCTATCGGTCCTCTCCTTGTCATCATTTATGTTTGCAAGACAAATTCTGATGACAGTTGCCTCACTCCTTTCTATTACTGACAAATCAAGGAGGACGATTGAGAAAGATACTCATTTATTCCCATATAGAAAAACCTGGAGAATGCAAGATCCATCCTGGTTAGCCAAGATTCCCAATAACCATTTAGAATGACTTGTCTCATTTTGTCTTTGAAACAAGACAGCAAGGAATTCAAGTTCGCATTCAATTCTTGCATAAGGGGGGTTCATATTTTCTCCCATCATTTATTAGCAAGAAAATCATAGTGCAGAAGAAGATAACTATTCACTTTACCATTATGGGGCAAACTCACTGTCCTGTTAATCAAATTACACAGAAGCATGTCTATTAGACTAAAGAAGAGTCAATACCTTTTATCGGAATGATGAAGCACAAGATTATGGCAATCATTAATTTGAAATCCAACATGAACCAAACTCCACCCATACTCCTATCTTTCAAGCAATATGCTTGCAACAAAATGAATAAAGAAGATCCTTGCTCATACATCCATGACCATCAACTTAATGGTGAACTTTGCCATCACGATCAATGCAAGGATTAAAATTCTTCCTCCCAGTTTCAATTTTAATTATTCATCCAATGGAATCGTGAAAACTATGGTATTGGCACTCACTTTGAGTGCAGCCATTATTACACTTGCCAAAAGACAGTATAGATGGAGTAGAAGATGATGAACAAGAACAGGTAGATCTATGTGTTCACATACCCTGGACAAATACAAAGGATACGGAAGTCATCTCCATACTAATTCTTGATGCATGATACATTCACATGATTGGGTTGATTATTGATCAAATCTAGTTCCTGAAATAAGCATCCATATCTGAGAGTTACTTAAACCCTGGGTACTCCTTCATTCTTTCAGGTATGATTATTATACCAAAGCACTATGTAGTGGGTTCGAGTCTTGAATGCACACATCAATGTGCTTAATTGACTGAACACAAAATAATCTCCACCTGGAATATGTTAGTGACATAGTCCAATGAGCATCAGATCCATCTGAAGATGTCAACAAACATCTGAAAATGTTCTTCTGAAAATATCATCTGAAATTTTCAAAAGATTTATGATCCTTTCACAAACTGCAAACCTAGTCAAAAGCATTAAATACAACTTATGTGCTTTCATTTAATGTTCATTCATGTCTAAAACAACTAGTATGTTTACTCACAAAAATATATAGGTGAATGCCCACACAAACCACATCACTATTTTATCTACTCTTGATAATTTCCAGTTTTTGGTGTGTCACTGATGTCTTAGGGAGCTTTGATTTCAAACCCCTGCTACTGATTAATGCTATTCAGCACACCAGAACAGAGTGTGTTTAAGTGCATCTCAGTGTTATTCACTCATTGAATACATTGAAACATTGGCTAGTTAAGAACAGTCATTTGAAACTGAGCATAGATACATGATACTTTCCCTCTTTGTTCTAGTGAGTTTTTATAAGTGTCAAAAATACTTGAAGCATTGAAGAAAAATTATTTCACTTAATTTCAGTAAGAAAAACAGACCAAATTTTCACTGAACTGTGCTCACTTCATGTTTCCAAGAAGAAAAACCAATGTTGTGTATGATTAACATGCTACCAAAAATCCTCATGCACAGGCAAAAATCTATGTGAGCAAACTGCTACTAGTAGATAGCCTCCTGGTCATTTGCAACTTTTGACCTATCTACTCCTATGGAAGATGAAGACGGTGAAAATCACACACCTATGATGTACAAGTCTATATTTCAACCACTGTCCAGAAGAAGTACTATAAGTATGAAAGTGGAAACACTGAGGCTGTAATCAGTTTGATTCCAGTTCATGAAATGCTTATGAGAGAACTCAAGCTGAGGAGAGCATTGCCATGTATTCCAATAACTATGCCAGGAACCCTGAGCATCCTACACAATCAGAGAAATAAGATCTCTTAAAAAAAATATCAGAGTTTAATGCATCAATTATTGATACTTGCAAGGAAGGCTATGCATACTTCTAGAAGATCTTAGCTGGAAATTGTAAAGCCAAAGTAAGAAAAAAATTGTCAAGGAAGTCTATGACTCTGCTACATACATTATTTCAAATTTAATGATGGTTGAAATGCCAGCAGGAAGGATCCTTGAAGCTCTACTTTTGTGCAACAAACATGTTGTGCTCTGAATATGAACAAAAGTTGCAACATAGTGCAACAAATGCTTCATGTCAACAATGGTCAAATTTCATGGCCAATGGTCTCCATATGGAGAAACTCCAGATTTGTCATCACCTAACCCTCACTGAAATCTATTGAAGGATCTCCCACAATCTCTTCCAGATATGGACAAGCCATACTATGAGTTAGAGATGCGCATTCTCTTACTCATGGATCGCCTCCCCATATTGTCTCAGCATACTATGCTTATAAGGGTTGCCTACTCCAATAGATCTCAAGATGCTCAAGCACGATCTCTTGCTTAATGAAAGACAAGAGAAATGGCAGAGCAATTCAATGGAGCAGCTCAAGAATGCTCATGGAGGAGAAACAGTAGCAACTGGAAGCATAAGCAATTCAATTGCCATGTTTGTATTGCCAAGAAATCTAAGAAGTAAAAGCCAGAAAGCCTTCAACACATGCACAGAAGTTCTGTTGATGTTGTACCAAGAACTCTTCAGAGATCACCCAAACACATTACAAGGAAAAATGTAAGTGGAACAGTGACAGGACCCACATAGGACAAGCAGTCAAGGCTGTCAATGCTCATGCTAAACAGGAGTCAGTTTTTTGTGTACACAGATGGATGCACCAACCAGATGAGTGATGATTACAATGATCACATAACAAGGTTGACCTTTGGCCTTTTCATGTTGCAAAATAAGCACACTTTAGTCCAAGTACACAGTCACTAAAAGAAAACTTCTGTCAGTGATAGAATGTCTTACCAAATTAAAAGGCTGCTGTGGGGTCAATGTATTGAAGCTACATTTATTAAAAATTCTTGTGCCGGTTACTCTAGGACTTAGCTCGGATTGCTCACATGAGTAAAAACTTCTCTACACAAAAATCAAAATTGTTAGCAAAACAATACCATCCAATTAGTCCCTTGAGTACAATCCAGATATAATTGCGAGGGGTTTTTACCTTAATGTTCACTGGGTATGACCAAACTACTCATAGATTATGATCCAGATAACTACCACAATGAAGGCGAGTCAAGCCTGGATGTCTAGGTACATGAACATGAATGTCTCTTATTTTAATCTGATACGGTCTTAATCTTTTTTTGCTACTACTGAGTGGAGGGAAAGTGAAATCTACCCTCCAGTAATGAATCAAAATGAGGATGATCAACACAGAAGCCATTTACTAAAACCTTACTTTGAGAATGATAAATCCTCCAAAAGAATAAATGCATCTCATTAATGATATTTGATGAACTGAAGTTCGTGTCAGTGATGACACTGGACTAACAATTGCAGGAAAGCTTTACAGGCCCTCATTATTAACTGGTACCTTCACCACTTCCCATTTAGGGAATTTGTCATAACCATATCAAGAAGTTTCGTGGAAAAGATGATGCATGGACCTGTTTTCATCACCACCTGGAGAACTGTAGTGATTGTGATGACCATCTGTCTCATCTAAACCAATTCATCCTGTGGAATATTCCCTTGCAACCACATAAATCTAGTATTCATCAAAGCGAACGTGTTTAATGATGTTACATGTAACCTCATGTTGCATGAACTGATGCAAGCAAAGAAATATAGCTGCTCAATGGTCCTCTCTCTCCAACATCAGAGTTGCCGCATCCAAATGGAAGGACCTCACAACTGCACCTATTATTGTTGGGCAAAAAACCTGCAAGAACAAATCAATCCATTGTTGTTGCATTTGGGAGTATGTGTGTGTGTGTGTTGTTGATGTTGATTTTGGGAGCTGTTGTCCGTGTTTTTTGTGAGTGATGAGTGATGATTTTTGCGACATTGGGGCATAACGCAACAAGCCAGAGTTCGGGGGAAATTCGCACACAGGTGTGCTGCCCTTGAGAAGTAGAAACGATTTATCATGGTTTCAGTTTTACAGGAGAGGTCGATCCACTAGAGAAGCAAAACGTCAATGGAATTGGCCAAGGGGCTATATTCTCGCTCAATAGTATGTTCTTGATGTGATAAACTGTAACCAGGTAGGGGGCATCTATTATGATATGTTATGGGAGTCGTATCTTTGAATTCCACACTTCAAGGGTAAAATTTCAAATGTTGACAAACGGTTATCCAATTTATTCAAACAAATACTACATCTTTATTCAAACAAATACTACATCCAACGAAAAGGTCTTGCATCCCAATTTCGATGATTTAACATCGGGTGACGATACATAAAATTTTCACTTCCATCCTTTTTTAGTTTTGATTTCTTGAGGAGAGCGTCCTGTTGTAGCATGGACGACAATAATGTGAGCTGGCTCACTGGCTGCGAACAGTGACAACCAAAGCTATACTGACCTCTTCTTCATCGTGCACCCTAGCAATGGTAATTGGAAGGTTGAGCGAATGGATAACGAATGTGTTCGTTATTGCCGTGTCCACCATGTAAGTCACCAGTAGCATGCTAAGATATATTGTGCCAGACAGATACCATACGAAGAAAGATCGTTAGAACATGATCCTACTGATAGGAAGTTTTGGAACAGGCAAAGCAAGATTGTCAACTCACATAATGACAAAGGTGATCGCTGCTTTGGCAAATTGCTTAAATGCAAGAATGCCAAAGAAAATCAATATTGAACTGTACAGAATAACAAAAACAATTCGGTTCCAATAGTAAAAGATCTTTCCTCCGCCTTCAAACGGTTGGCAATAAATAAAGAGGGCGTTGTGTGTGTGGACTTTGGTTGCCACCCAAAAGAAGAAGCTGCATGCCCCTAGCATCACCGGCTGCATATAACTTGATATTTGAAAGGTCAAGAAAAAGGATTGTGTGATCACTGGACGATGTGTAGCATTTTATCATGATATCAGAATAAGTGACTTACGAGTACAGCATTCCGATCATTAGGCCATACGAAAGGACTGGTGAGAAAAACCCAAATATGAAAGCTTGCTCAAATGGCGGGGGTTCGTTAAGCCAATCTAAAAATCTCTTGCTCTTTGAATTGAAATTAATCAGAGGTCTGCAAACTGCTTGTTTGATCAGGGATCTGAATGCATCAAAACATTTAGAACGATATGGGTTGGGGTTGATGTTTGTCGTCTCGGACTGTTTCTCACCTCCACTGAAGAAGCTGTAACATCGTCTCTTGACCAGTTGCAATAATAATCAAGTTGAGTAGGTAAGAACTCTGTCTCAAAACACCGAGGGCGACTTCCGTAAGGAATTTTTCCGGATCATCCTAAAGGAATGACATTGTAAGTGATGTAGCGCATTTGTAACAACTGAGAACATACGTGGTCTTACCTTAAAGCACTGGATGGCCTCCACAAGGGAAATAGAGAAAAAAATGAAGAAGATGTTTGTCACCCTAAAAGCAGTGTTCCACTTGATAACAAACTCATCACACTACAACGTGTAAGAAGACCACTTTTTGATCTTAGCGTTTCAAGAAATATAAAGTCAGACTCGCCGTCCAGCACACGTCTCACCTGAGAAAAAGACTTGAACTTGATGATGCGTATTGCGAATAGAAAGAGAAAGTTCGGTATCCAAAGCAAAATCAAGGAAATGATTAATGTAGGTAGGTAAAGTCGGAACCTGCTCAAGTCGATGCCATACAACCTCAGCCCGTCAATACTTGAGTTAGCGAGACTTGTAACAGTGGCCACTGTGCGAAGAAGGAGGTAAGAAAACATTTTTACGAAACCACTAGCATGAAAATTAAAACGGACATACCAAATGCCCCCCAAGTCAAAACCAAAACAACAAGCAGAGACTCAACGATGACCTTCCTTTTTTCAATAAACTTTGCATGAACTGTTACATTATTCCAGAGAATATCACGTGGATCCGGTGCATCTTTCGTAATAAACCAGTATGGTTCGCCAGAGAGATTGCATTGAACAGCTATTCGAAAAGAAAATAATTTTGCATGTGACATTATCGTGAGAAAAAAACATGGATATGCGATACGCCTTGCACGTACCACTTTGTTTCGCAGCTATGGACTTGAATTCAACAACTGCAGTGCCAGACTGTAAATCGGGTGCATTGATGCCGAGCGCCTCGCGAACCGTATCAGGGAGCATGGTAAAATAAAGCTCACTAAAAGAGCTGCGACCTCCTGAAGACGGAGGTCTTGTCACGCTGGCGTCACGCCAGTTCAAGCGCGACTCTACTAATTTCTCATATTCGGTGTCCGCTAATTCGTCGTACTTTGCTATACAATCTTTGTAGTAAAGCAAGGCATTCTTTTCCTCGCCGAAGCAGCACCGTCCTGTTCTCGTCTGAATCGAATAAAGAAGAAATAACGGAAGCGACGATGTCAGATCGCTTCTATCAGACATGCACATGAAATGCATCAAGGATTCTTATTCTATGCTCACCGTCGGTTCTTTCGGTTCTCTCATACAACGCTTCTGCTCATGATTATGATACTTCCAGTGTTGGTACTGGTACTTCGCTGCAGTGCTCTCGAACTTTTCAATAAAGGTCCTCCGTTTGTCGAGAACTCCCTCCAAGTCACGTATGTCAATCAACATCTCTGCGCTCTCAATTTGACCGGGAAACAGTTGTTCAAATACTTGACGAACATGACGATCGGATCGTTGCGTTTCTGTGATGACAAACGACACAGGGGGTGTGAGCACCTCTGACAGGAAACGGTACTCACAACCACTTACACCATGATACCTTACTTGGAACGCATTCCACTAGAAAGCATGGGAGGAACGACAACATGAGGTTGAGGAATGTAAATCCATTCAAAACCCAAGTCATCATGAGTCTTTATTTCTCACCGACAACCGTATTCCGAAACTGCCACAAACGAGAATACGAGCAAAAATGAGTGTCTGCGACAGTCCATCAACTGTAACACTTCCAACCCAATAGGTCATCACCTTCTTCAAGTAAATGGGATTATCATGAAAGTTCTGATCTCCATTGGAAAGAAACCGATGTCTCAACTTGATAAATATCTCCCATTCCAACCATAACCGGCGCTAAGAAGACGCCGAACAACGATGCACCATGAGAGACCTGAAATACTAAATGGCACATCATATACATACTTGCAACGTACCAAGACGAAAAAGTACAAAAAGAAAGTAAACACGATAATCCAATACATCTTGCTCGACCCCGGCTCTATACGATTGATCGTCAAACTGAAAAACCCATCGATCAAAATTGTGGCCGAAGCCATGATTTCTCCGTTCGCCGCTTGAAACAAGCTCCTGGGAACGCAGGTAATATACACCGGAATGACGGTGACGCACGCAAACAAAAATGGGTAGAAACACACATCGAATCCGAATCGAGCGAACCGTATCAAAAGATAGGTATCGAGCCCGGCGCACCGCAGCAATTCCTCTTCGGCGGGACTGAGAACGATGAAATCGTCGTGGACTTTGATGCGTTGCGATTTGGAAAGGGCGGAGTTTTGGCTTCCGGTTCCGAAGAGGGCACCCCTCGCTTTTGCGACGCGTCGCGAGAATTTGGGGAGGAAACAGAATTCACCGAGAAATCCCAGGGCGGTGGACCAATTGTGAAATCCGGGTGGGAGGAAAAATGTGACGAGTCTGTAGGGATATTTCAAGGGCTGTTGGTCGGCGGAAGAACCGGGGACGAGAGCATCGTCCACGACGCGGTCATGGTGGTTGGCATCGTCATCATTCGGATCTTCGTCGACTTGGACGGGTTGTAAATTGCGCGTAATTCCACGACAGACGGGCTCCATCTCTTCCACGGCGGACGCAAACAAGGAACCCTCGGTGCCATTTCCCGACTCCTCGTCGCAAACATGCCCCACCTCCAAGGATCGAGAAGCCTGACTCTGCTTGGTCGCCTGAAGCGCCGCCCTAAAATCCTCCGGATACAAATCTTCGATCGATCGTTTGAATTTTCGTTCTCCCAACGTGACGAGTGAGGCTCCCCCGCTTCCCTCGAACCTGCCTCCGCTCGACCTGGGACTGGACGACGCCGCGGCATTTCTGGGACTGAATCGGGGAATTTCGTAATGATTCTCTCCCGTGTGAACGAATCCCAATTCGTGATTGAAACCCGGGTAATAGACGTACCCGTCGTCGTCGACGTATTCTTCTTCGTCGTCGTCGTGCGAAACGCGAAGTTCATTGCAACAATTGTCGTGATAGCATCCCCTCCGACAATACGTGGACAATCCCCTCCGTTCCCTCTGTCGCCTGGCTTCGTCCGCCCGAGCGGAATAACGAACGTACGTCTCGTCCAGCGTGAGGAAGAACAATTCCAAGAGCGCCGGTCGAACGCGGAATCGCCAGCAGCGATGTCTTTTCCCGTCGTCGCCGCGCCATAGACTGCGACTGAGCATGAGGGGAGGAGGAGTCCTTCCCGGCTGAAGGAGGCGTTTGCGGTCGTAGACGTATTTTCCCACGATGGGATCGCGACGGTAGAGTTCGTAGAGCGCGAGACAGGCGAGGGCGATGCAGAGTGCGATGAGGAGGGAGGTGGCGATGGCGGTCCATGTGGATGGTTCGGAGGGGAGTTGGTTGGAGTTGGTGTCGGTGATGTTGATGAGGCATTGGTTCGTTGGTTGTTGAAGGGCGCGCGGGGAATGTTCGCGAGGGGTGTGTGGCAGTGGAGGAAGGAGGGTATAGAGGACCGCGACGAGAGGGGATGTCACGGAGAGGACGACGGCAAAGAGTGTCGATGAGCGGTAGGGTATTTCAACGGCTCTAGGAGGAAGAGTTTTGGATGGCATACTTGGTTCGTTGTCATCTCGATCGGTAGTCATGGACTGCTGCGGAGGAGGCATTTCGATGGAAATATGGTAGTTGAGATCGCATTAGTTTTGGAATCTTGCCATGGAGATGGAAACATCACCACGGTATGATGCGGGATTATTAATTTGATCCATGGCGCGGTCGTAAAAGAATAATGAAGTGGATTTTCAACAGTGCATGGTAGGTATAACTTATTGTACCACCGTGCCATACATAGACACTCATTAATATAACATACCATTTTTCAATCCTTTTTATCTACAATACTATACCTTGATTGCATGATAGACAGCCCTTGCATGACTTACTGATCCCTTTCAACTTCTGCTCTCTAGTACCCTCCCTCTCCCTGTAACATTGCATGCAACGGTCACTGCCCCTCTGCAGATTGACACGCTTATCAGTGCAATCAACGGTCTTGGTGCGTGTGTGGTCATGCTGTACAAAATGGGTGACGGTCCGCCTCTTCCGTTTGTGGTCAATGCCTGTAGTAAGAGAATGCACACAAAGGAGGCGTTTGTTACAATCACAAGGAATGACAGCTGCCCTCCTCGTCCAATCAGGTTTTGCACTATCCAAGTTGGTCCAACTCTTGCTTATTGCATAGTTCATCAACTCCCTCGCCATATCGATCTGAAACCGCTTCCTACCATTCTTATTCAAATAAATCTTCCACCATACTGGACCAATTTTGTACTTTGCACAATAAATCACAGTAACATACAGCTGATGCACCACCCTGTCCAGCAACCAAAAGAATATGCGAAGATACCACCGGTCGGTTCTCATTGAAATAGCGTAGTTGGCAGAGTCAGGGTCGTTCCGATCCACGGCATTGAAGTATTTTGAGTAACTCTTTTGGGAGTTGGGTGCTTTGACCTGACTCCTGCCAAGCTGACCTCTCCCAGAGTGGCGGACAAAGTGACCGGTGCTAGCACCAATATCAGATGTGTGTAGGAAACATACTTGCTTACGATCCTTCCAGGTTGTGTGTTGTGCATAAAATAATTTATCTGTGTTGGTCTCGAGTGCAATGACAGCCTCGCGGAACCAACTTCTGGCAACTTTCACCTTAGCACCATTCGACAACTTGAGAAATGGCACATCCCAGTCCTCCCTGGCCTTTTTGTCAGTTGACACCATTGTCCCACAGAAGTGGTATTCATATTTGTTGTAGAGATGGTGAGCTAGCTTCATCATCATGTACCAATTGTCAGTGTACAAGACGCGACCACGGGCATTGTTGGATAGATTGTTGTCTAGCAGAAGACAATCAACAACAGCTACTGCAGAGTTATCAAAACCATTGGGAGTGCTTCCAGATCCATCTCATATCACATGTCTCTCCTTGGTAAGCACAGAGGACACACTTATCATCCGGCCCAACATGACGATCTAACCAAGAGCAAAAGTTGGTCCATACAGTCACAAATGGCTGTGCATTTCGGATCACCACAGACCTTGCATTCAATCCATGAGATGCAAGTGAAGGCTCTTCATTCCAAAAGGCACCATCAGGAGGCCGTACATACTCATTGAATGTCTTGTTGGTGTAGACAATGCTCATTCTCTGTGGATCTGCAGGGTCATTGCGGAAGAGTTGGCCAGAGAGCTGTATGATGCCACAGTACTCTCCACCTGTCTCTAGGTTGAGAAACAGGTAAACTATTGCGTTGTTTTGAAGATCAAAGTGGGCAATGGATTTCCCATGTGGAGGCGTTCTTTCAGCGTCAGCAGGATTGGGTGGAGAGGGGGTGGAATTGGTGGCATCTACAACCGACGGAAGGCCAAAAGCAGGGGGTGCAATCTCGACATCTGATGGCTGATCATCATGTGGTTGAGGGCTGGAGGGCTCTGAATGCTCATTATCTTCAAGTTTGCTGCTGGCAACGGAGGCGAATTCTTCGCAGTCTTTGTCCAAAACTCCATCATTGGCAGGTAATTCATTTCCGGCATTGGTGGAGCCAGAATTCAATCCCTCAGCAACATTGTGTAAGAAGAACACCGTGATGCTTGATTCGTGATACGTCGTTTGTGGGGGAGTTTGAAGGGATTATCAGCAGCACTTCTGCGAAGTTTAGTCCCTGCCAGTCATGTGAGAGTGGAGTATTGGCACTCTCACTGTCATGGTGTCGCACGTGGAACCGGAAGCCTCCAAACCGGAAGCTGCCAAACCGGAAGCCACTGAACTGGAAGCCGCCAAACCAAAAGCTGTTGAACCAAAAGCTGCCGAAGGTTTGTCATGGCTGGCTTGACAAAAAAGTGGATGTTGAGTGGGCAAGATGGTAGAAAGCCTCCTACCACAATAAATTGGCACAAACAACAGGGGGCATAACAAAATGATAGAAGTACGGTAGTATCTATCGTTTATTTTTTTTAATATTCCGATTATCTATACAGCGTATTAAGAGATGCTCAAATATTAGTGTAATACGACTATCGCTCGTGACGTCACGAGAAGTCGCTAAAAAACTGAAAATAACAGGAATTGTGACGTCACGTTTTCCTGTTTTGCGCTTAGGAATTAATCGAAACTTCATCGGTTTTCTGGATAGAGCACAACATCAGCGTTCAAAATCTGTTCCAAGCTTGAGGCTGCGATGACGAGAACTAAACTGCGTAACAGAGTTTTTTAATAGGCTGAATTTTTTACCATGGGGCTTCTACCCCCCACCACTGACAACTCGGGTGTGTCTAACGCACCGCTACTTACCATACGGTAGGTCTAAGTGGTACAATACCATACATACACTCATACGAGAAAGCCATGTATCGTATGTACCGTACGATTTTTGGTCGGTGTTCCCTGATTTTGCGAGTGGACCGTTAACTGTGAACCGTTAACAGTTGACATGATGGGTAACATGCCATATCATATGACAGGTGTGTTACTTCATGTTTTAGTTTTCCAAGGTACTTTCCATCAAAGCATATTAGGTAGACACCCTCCACGCAATAACATCTCTCTGTTGTCATTTGTCACACTGTGTTCGACTGCCAATCAAAGTTGAAAATGTACAAATCATATGCGTCTAAACCCAGTTAACACCAGAAGACTTCGCTTTGCTCCACCAAAACAGACTTACACCCTCTAACCTACATTATCACAATGAAAATCGATACCCTCACGTCATCAACGGAAGTCGACATCCATCCAACGAAAGCCGGTCTTGTCACGAAAAGCAATGCCATCGCATTAAATCTAAATAACGACGACACATTTGAAGAATGCTCCGTCTCCACAGAAATAGTACTTGACAAGCATAACAATCTCAATGGCAGCAACAGTGCCTACGAATTGAAAACGGATGCTCGCGATGACGCCTCTGCGTGCTCTGTGCAAACTGAACGATGTCTCTCCGACGTGGAGGAAAGAGAGGATGCTGCGCCGTTAACTCACGTGGCACTTCCGGTTATGTCGGAGGAGAGTACGAAAGTGGAGAGCAATAAACCATTCATAAAACAAAAGGGAACGAAGACAAAGAAATCTGGACATAAATATGACGGCATTGCGAAAGACACTGAATCAACATTTGGCCAAGTCCCGAAGAACATCGATAACACGAAATGGTGTGGAAGGATCGTAGGTCTTTTTCTTCCACCTGACGTTGATCCAGCATTCGATGAAATTGCAAAACCATCAATCTGTAGACGCGTCGATCCTTCGTTGTTCAGACGTACCAGTTGTCACGAAGGTAATGTATCGTTTTGGGGGAGTGGTCAATGGAATCCGTGGCATCACGGAATGCCCGTTTTGAACGGGTGCAAGGACTATGAAGCCGGACACGGAGGTGGAGGCGATGCACCCAGTTTCAGTATCGAGAAGCCAGACAAAGACACAAAAGGAAGCATCTCTCTGGACATTTATTTATTTGACCAAAACAATGCTGACGTCACAAAAGTAACAAAAATACACATGGTAAGGAATCCCAACGAGGAAATTTCAAAAACATGTCAGCGAATACAAATTTCTTTGGAGAAAAAGGTGGGGAATTCGACCAAAGGAAAGAGGAAGAAGAAAAAGGGCGGACAAGAGGTCTTGAGTTTGGTTCCCTTGTTGCTCGAAAAGCAAGATACGACGGATGACGGTCTTGTTGAAGAAGCAGAAGCGATTGGGATGGATTACATTTTGGAATCTTTCACCATTGGCCTTTGCACTTTGTGCAATTCGACTGGCCCATCGCCCGAACTGGCCAATGGCGAACTGGAGGGATATAAACCAATAGGATACACACAAAACACGACAATATCAGATGCCATTCACAATGCAAAAGGAAATTCTGGACGACATGCCCTCTGCATCCCGATTACAGTCTCCGAGGGAAAAGATCGGA
>JALLPC010000155.1:0-16688 GCA_036940045.1 Stephanocyclus meneghinianus | reverse complement strand
CTCTCTCTCTCTCTCTCTCTCTCTCTCTCTCTCTCTCTCTCTCTCTCTCTCTCTCGCTCTCTCTCTCTCTCTCTCTCTCTCTCTCTCTCTCTCTCTCTCTCTTTCTCACAATACATGGAGTAATCTCATGGAGCAACTTGTTATCCTTGCCCTTTACAGTGAGTCTATAATTTTTAAACAGGAATATCAAGTTGTTGTGCTGTTTGACATAATACATCAACCCTCGTGCTAATCAACTTCACTTCACCCACCCTTTTCCCATCATCAATCATCTACAACTCTCAACAACCTCTGCTTTAACCAGTTGCTTCAACTTTTGCTTTTCAACAGGTAGCTCCAAACATGAATTAAATCTTATTGCTTCTCTATCTTCTTCATTTATGTGGAATCCACCTACTTGTAGATCTGTTGCTGATGTAAATGTGAGAGTTTGTTTGCAGCCTGGCTCGACCATGCCCTCAATCTGCAGATCATGATACTGACCAAGATATTCTTCTTTCTTCTAAATGATTGAGTTTCTATCAAAAGACTGTCCTCCCCAGCCAACATTCATTATTAGAAATCCAAACCATTCTCACACTTCTTAACATGACCTCTGATGTGATCAAACAGATAGCAATACTCAAATACATTGCCTAAATTTGTTTCTAAGCTCTGTCATGTCCTCTACCCGTTTAATTATATGGTTGCCCATCCAATGGCCCTTAGAACCTCCATAATCAAATGTTTGTGTTCTTACTAAAGATAACTCAATCAAGTCCTCCTGTAGCTTGCAATCTCTATCTGCTTTTGCAGCTTCACTAACAAAGAATGTCTCACTCTGTCTCTTGTCATTCATCATTTGAATTGATTTTTACAGCACCATTCCCCAGCCTAAGTCCCTTGACTGAAATGTAGATGCCATCCAACCTAAATCACTATTCTTTTGGAAGAGTTGATCTCCCATTTTTTGGACCCACCCTCTGCTTTGTGTTTATTAAGTTCTCATTAAACACTGCTTTGTCTGGACAAAGAACAATATTTGGCTTGGTATCTGGTGGTGTGTGAACACTCATACCCCTGCCAAAGACAGGATACGTCTTGTTGCTAGATTGCATATTCTCACTGGGGTTTCAGATGGCATCCATTGTGCTGATGAGTTCTTTGACATTGATGTCATTAAGAGTGACAATATTGGTATGGAGATTTGTAAGCATTTCTTGGTGTGGCCTGTTCAAGGATTATGCCAATGTGTGCATGCTTGCCACCACCATTAGTGGTTGGAGCAATTGTGAGCATTGCACTTGGTTCACTGGTGAGTCATTTCATGTCATTGTCAGTAGGTTGTCAATCTATCTTGGTGATTTTGAATTTCTTGAGACACTATTCAATGTCTTCTTTCACTCCCATGGTCGCATCAAATTGTTGACTTTTGTTTAGAAAAACTAATCTCCATCATCAAACAGGGACAAAATGTAAATTGCGATGAATGGGTGGTGATTAACATATGACACCACTTTGATCTTTGCTATATTTACATTTGCAAATGAGATGATCACAAGTCATGTGAACTTGTGTCTCATTGAAAGAATGTCTAGTGTGCTTCATCGTATACAAATGTATACTTGCCAGACTGCAAACCTATGCATGACTAACCTGTGTGATGCATTTATATCATGTGGACATGTATTAAGGTGCAGATGGTTTCTAACAATGGTGCCAATTGGTACAAACACTTGCAGACATGGGTAATCATCTACATAAACATCTATTGTGTCTTTTCCATGTGTATGATCATGGTAGAAGCAACCTTCATGGATAATTGCATTTCTAAGAGACTGTTGAAGCACATAGAATTCTTCTTGCTCAAGAGATATCCATCTGTGGCACATAGGTTCAATTTCTGTTAGGTAAGTTAGAACAAAGTTTGCTCAATGCAATACCTGATCTGGTTTCTCACTACCATCAACATAACATTACTTTTTTGTCAAATCTTGCCCTTAGCCCATCCAAGGTACCCACCGACAAGTTGTCTCATAAGATGATGGCTGGTGAGAATATTTTGATAATAGCATGTACTATGGGGACATCTCAGCAATATTTGTTGCCTTTGAGAAATATTTCAAAATGATCTCACTAATCATGTCATGTCACAGCCATTGACAATATAGCTGCTGTCATCACCAAAAATTAGCTTCCTGAAATCAAGTATTGATTTCGAAAATTATTCAAACAAAAGTGAAGGCATTCTAGTTCTAGTAAATACAGATAGATGTATGTGTGGAGTTTACTACAATTGACAGACAAGGTTACGGTCCAGCAAGCAACAGCCCATGCACTTATTGTTATATTTGTACACAGCCTCTTTGCAGCAACCATCAATCCAAAGCCCTGTTCCCTTTCCCAATCTTTCCTGAGCAATAATGTAAGCTCTGCATAAGAAAATGCATCAATTACTATTGAAAATAAATCAAGCTGTGATAATTGATGATGTTCTTGTACTCATGAGCTGTCTGAATTGTATTGGTCAGCAAATGAACTCATTTACTCAGGACTGTGAATACACTGTCAATCCCATGCACATATCCAAATAATTTTGCAGCTTCTTGTGAATCCCAAAAATACTGACTGTGAGTTACAAGTTGTGTTGTATTGTTCAAATTTTTTCCATCATCTCTGCCTACTTTGTTCTCTTGTCCCCCTCCCACATCATTACTACCTCCTAGCACCTCTTCCCCTCTCCCTCCCTTCTTGAACTCAACAGAAGTAATTTCAAAGGATGATGACTTTTGGTGTCAAGGTTTTTGTGTGGAATTTTCATTCCCAAAGCCTGTGCTTAGATGTCATTATTGATTCTACAAATGAATTTATGAACCCAGATTGCAATTGAAGTGAATAAGTGACTGCACCTATAGCATGAGCACATTGTGGTGGTGATGTGGGGTGATAAATAGGAATTTCATACTTGCTGATAATTGGCACTGCTAATGATGACATGAATTTGCTAGCACTGGCATGATTGATGTTAACTGTATCTCTCAATGTGTTCCTGAGAAAACAAATGATTAAGGAGGGTGTTATATTGGGTATTGACTGAGTCCACTGCTCCCAAAGCGCTGTGTCAGATCCCATGGTGATTCATGTTTAATTGTTTACTGTATATCTCAGTGCACAAGAACCCCAGAAATCAAAAGATAAAATAAAAATTTTACGATTTGTGCAAAGCTAGTAAATGCTAACAGATAAAAAATAAATGTATTGGTTGAATACCAAGTACTCCTTGGTCTTTTGTTCCCGCCACTTTCCTTTTGCTTTGGTGCTGAATTTCTGTGAGGAGAAAATAAGGAAAGAAATCTTCTCATGATGAAGTTGTGTTGTGAGTTTGGCATCATGATGGTGTAACTCAGCAACAAACTGGAGTTACTGGAAGCTATGCATATGGATGTGATGTTGTGGACAAGGCAAAGATATTGAAGATGGTTTTAAAATGTCCATGGTCAATGCAGTAGGTGAAACACACAATTGTCAAGAATGTTGGAAAAACTCGTATGCTCCAAGAGGACCTGTGCACCAAGATATATGCTAGTTGTGATGTGAAATAAATTAAAGTAAAAATAAAAATAAAAATAAAGGTACAAAACATACCAGCTACAGCTGCCATAAATTGCAACTGTTGCAATTCATTTTATGTATGAGTTAGTAACATTTTGTACATTATTATACCATCAGTGCTGACGTCAAGAGAACATCTTGTCATCCAACAGAACAACAGATGCCATAACCAAACCCAAATAATCATTCAAAACCAGGGTGCAAAGATACATTCAGTGCAGGACTGATGATAAGATTCCAACCAAGCTCCATCAAATATGCTAAGTAAGTTTGAAACTAGTGTAACTTTTGACACAGATTCTCCATACCTTCTTTGATTCATTTGCTGTAATTCACATCAAAAATTAGAATGCCACACCACACAGTGGTTTCTCAACCCCTGATGTTGCAGTGGTACTCTTTGGATCATAGCCTCAAGCAATTTACTGTTGTAGTGCTTCAACTTCACCTGTTCTTGTTGACTGTGATAGAACATTGATGGGTATTGTAAAGAAAAGGTGCTTGAAATATTGTGTGGCTTCTTTGACTTTGTTTGGTGTTCCGCATGCCAATTAAAGAATCCATGGCCTGTTACTTTCCCACATCTCATGTCCTCATCCAAATTTGTGTTGTACTACAGATATGCTTCTTAATGTTCAGGAAAAGTTCAACAAATAAATATACTTCTTAATGTTAAGGAAAAGTTCAACAAAGAATGAATTTATTTGTTGTGGTTGAATTGGAACTTTTAATCCACCTCATCTCATCCAGACACCTGAGCTTCTTCTTGACATGGTACTCTATAACAATGTATGCAGCAACAGCGGATAGTTTTTGTAGGCAATTTGAGAGCCCAGCAAGATCTCTCCATCTCATCCTTAGCTTTTTTCTTTAAGAAGCCTTTCATGTGTCCTGACAACATCTTTTCTAACAGGTTGACCTTTTCACTCATAGCTACATCTCCCATTTGTCCAAATCAAACAATTCACAAAATCGACATTTCTGGTTGTCATCTAACAACAGTTTGGAAGGTGAGATATTTATGTTGTCTTATTACTCAATTGTAATAAAATCTATGTCTTCTCTTGTGTTATGGATTGCATCCTCTTCCTGATATTATTTGTCTCCTGTACTGTCTCAATTCTGTTTGGTTGATTACAACATTGGTAAGCACAATATATGCAATTATTTTTGGGTATTATGCCACTTTTTGCATCCCTTTCCTTGCTCGGCTTCCCCTTCCTGCTTGGCATATCCTTTTATAATTTGATGCAGTGATCTTGAGAAATTATGCATGTTGGTTTGAGTAGTGAAACTACCTTTTCAATAGCATCATTTTTGGAGGTGTAATCTGACAAGACCATTTTTCTCTTTTGGGCTAATAACCCAATCCGTGGATTTAGTGGAATAGGTGGAATGATGATAGATTTTTTAGGAGTTGAATATCAAGATTATTCTGCAACTGCTTCAGCAGCTCCTTTTTCTTTCTTTTTTTGGGATCAGAGATGCATCTAATTGAAAGAGTTGGTGCAATAAATTTTACAGAACCCTTCAGAACAGACCCCCCTTTTGTGAGGACTGGAATGATGGTATTCTTGATGCATGAACCAATTCATCAGCACTTCTACATGTTGCTTCCTTGTTTGCAAATACACCACTATAAGTATTCAGTGCATTATTGACATTTCACAATTGCTTGGCTTCCTCATACCACTATTTGATTGTCATCAACTTATAATCTGTTTTGTTTACACATCCACTGCAGAATTATTGGAATTGGAACTGGGGACATTGGAATCACCATTCATAATTTTATTTATATTGTAACTATAATGAAACCCATGATGGAATAAAGAGGCAGGCATCATCATGGAAAACCAATAAAATATATTGAAAACCTAGAAATAAAATATTTAGGTTCACTTAATTTGTTTATTTATGTTGTCCACTTGATGGAAATGCTGTTGACAAGTTGCAGGTAGCAGTGGCAGGAGATTACTTACAGTCATACAAACAACAATCAACCATATCTTGAAATGGAATCAATGTCTTTGATTTGATAAGCTATGATGGTGATGGCTTTCTAAGATGGTAGGAGCTAGGTGTGGGCAACAACAATGATGGGTCATTTTTAATACCTTCCTTATGGTTTTAATGTGAGACAATAACTTTGGTTAATAGTAATTATGATATAAAATAAGCAATCATGGAGGTGAATTTAATTGAAACTGCTGTGGATACTAGAGCACACCAGAAAACACAACTAACAAATCATTGTTATACCCAAACACATCTCAAAATTTGTTTGTGATCTGCACTCTAAAAAACATAGAGCACAATAAATCTCAAATAACAAATATCATTTTGAGTCCACACCAAAAAATGTGAGGCATTTTAAGGCTGTGCCAAAAAATATGCAGAATGTCGGCCATCAGCTGTAGGGGAATTTGTTTTCAGATTTGTGTCAGTTTTGTGAATTATTCCAAGGGTAGGACCATGCCACTAAGCTTTACAGAATTTAAACTGCAAATCTGTAAGGGTTAGTGAAGGTGATTGGATACAATATTGTTTTCTACTTGTTGTGTGTTATGGTTGTTTTTTGGTATGATTCACTGAGGTGGATGGAAACCATTAAAAAGTTTGATTCCAAAATACAATGGCATTTTTTAAATTTGCAATCATCTGCCAAGGACTATGATTGTTATAGAATAATGACATATTATGTGCCAGGGCAGTGATCTTTTATCTAGTGAGTTTTGTTGGAGCTATAGTGCAAGGTGGAATTTTTTTATGATCACACAATTCAATTTGAATTGGCAATAGAAAGTCCTTCACTCAGATAGCTTTTGGAATAAGCTCTCTGATTGCTTGCATGATTTGATTTGATTTAGTCTGACATTGTTGTGTGCATTACAATGGGGTGCTGGCTGGCATGATTGATTCCACTGCTATGTCACAGTGTGGTACGGGGGTGTTGTACATTGTTCTGTGATACTTGCTGCCAATATGTGTGCATTGCACAAATAGCTGATTTTGAAAAATTGGCTGTTTTGCACAGATGGCTCATTAAATAGGCTATCTGTGCAACATATCCTATTTTGCAGTCTACATGAGAACGTTACATAGGAGGGGTCATTGTTTTTGCAAAATAGGCTATTTTTGCATTTTGCACAAACATTCAATTTTGTAAAAATAGGCTATTCTGCACAGATAGCTCATTTAATAGGCTATCTTTGCATAAAAACCTTTCTCACTGTCAGCAATTCATATCCTATCGTGCAATGACATGAGTACCATCCTCCACTCAAACTACATCACAACTCAGCCAGCACTGCCATTGTACTGCACACAACACTGTTGGAGTAACAATTTGAATCCAATCATGCAAGCAATTAGATAGCTTATTATTTTAGAAGGAACGCAATTCTATTGCCGGTTCAAATTTAATTGTGAGTATAAATTGCCACTTCATACAAAAAGTCATTGGATCACAAATCACTACCCTGACACATATGTGATTGTTATATGTTATACAATGGCCCATGACAGAGGATTGCAAAATTTAATAACTGTTGCTATATAATTTGGTTTTCAATGGTTTCCCTCAACCTAACTGTCCTTCAGAATATAGTAGTTGTGTTTTTGGCTACCATTTATCTTGGTTTTTATGACCTCTCAGAGTATAAGATCCTAGGTGTTGATATTTGTGTTTTTGGCCTGGATGATGTCTCTGAAGGATCTAAACCCCTCTTCATGAGTTCCTACTCATCAACAGCAACATGTGGGTATGCATAGCTCCATGTAACTCTGGTTGGTTGTCAAGATACAGCTGGGAAATGGCAGAGCCTGCACATCATAGAGTCAGGTATAAATCTATGAATCATAAAATAAACACAAATGACTATTATTATAACATTTCACTTGTTAAGGTATTTTCCACAAATCAGAATACATAAATAAATTAATTCCATGTCTTTGTATGCTGAAAAAATGTCCATATGAACCATGGCAAACTCTCATGTTCCTTGTGTTCCTAATTGTAAATAAACATGTGTCTGACTATGATTGACTCAGCTTCCAGTTGGTTTGAAATAGTTGAACTGCCGGTAATCACTGAGGCGATTATTCCCCTGGATACAAAAGGGCGTAAGGGCAAAAAGACCCATGAGGAACCTAAGTTAGCATACTTTGATAAATCATCAGCAATGATCAGCAACTTAGTGAACAAGACCTGGTTTAGTCAGTATCCACATTGTCAGTACATTAGTTATGACAATGGAAGCAAATTCAATCTTTACTTCAGAGCCCTATGTGAATCATTTGGGATCACGAGTACGTTGACCAGTGTCAAGAACCCAACAGCAAATGCTATTCTAGAGCAAGTACATCAGGTGATTTCATCTATGCTTTGCACTGCTGATATAGATGTGGCCCCTTCAGTAGAACCAAGCGATGTAGATATGTTCGTGATGAACACCGCTTGGGACATTTGCTCAACTTACCATACAGTACTAAAAACCACCCCAGATGCAGCCATTTTAGGTTGGGACATGTTGTTCGACATCCCCTTCCTGGCTGACTGGAACAAAATTGGAAAATATAGGCAATGCCAAACAGACCAAACCATGAAATGAGGAAATAACTCACGTTGTGATTGAGACTATAAGTTGGTGATCTAGAATGTCTTATTAATGATGGTATCCTCCACAAAGGTGAATGTATGTATGAAAAAGATCCTTGGACTATCACATCAATTCATATGAGTGGCATCATTAGGATTCAATGCGGAACAGAATCAGAATGAGCAAACATATGAAGAGTTACACCTTTTTTTAATAACCAAACTTAAAACCATATTAATGTGAGTTTCAAACTACAGAAAATGGAATCTCCCTCTTCACTCAATACTTACTCGTAATAAATTTTTTAACATACTCTTTAGTTTGTTATAGTTACTCTCGTCAGAAACTTTTTTCGACCTAAAAACACTTAGATTTTTTGTTCCATTTTTACCTGACACTCCATTTGCGGGGGAAAGGCTAAGAATCTGCCTTACTTAGTACCCTTAGGTACTAAAAATTCAAAAGTATCTTTCACCTAAAATAAAAAGGTAAAATCCCAAGTGGCAAGGACTCCTCAGGAAAAGGTCTCCATTGCCCCTGATCTCAGAGACATAGACTCCCCATCACAGAAGTCCATAGCTCCGAACAAGAGAGCACTCTTGAGAAGGGTAAAAACATACCAAAACCATGTAGAACCTACAAAAAGTTCGTTTTGGATAAAAGGATGCAAAAGGATTAGCATTGCCCTTCCATCTCAATTTTTGCATGAAAAATATCATGTAAAAATAAAACATTGATCCATATCGATATCAACCTTAAATAAAAACATGCATCTTATTTTTTCCCGACCATACGGCTTAGACAGAATTTGATGACATGTTGGGCCGACACTCCCGACATTTTCCCCAAATGTTGGCATGTTGGCGATGGCATGTCATTTGGGGGGGGGGGGTCAACTGACATGTCGTGGTCCCGACATTTTCAACTAAGATGCAGAGCCCAGTATATGGGTGTGTTGGTCATGAAATGGAGAATCTATTCCAGTCACATTTTGGTGGAAAAAAGGGATTTAACAGCTTCAAAACTAAAATGTTTGAAAAATTGATGAGATTTAGCAAAGTGTGGCTTACACTAGGATGTGACCTATACACCATAATTTACAGTAGTGGTGGTACACGATCAAATCTAGTCTAGAATTCGCCCATGTCTATTAACGATAATTATGATGTTTACTCCGACACCTGACAAAAATTGGAGTTTATCGGAGGTTTTCATATGTACTTTGTAATCTGAACAACGTATGGTGTTTAATACCTCTAGTGGTTGTCAGAATTTCGATTGAGACCGAAGACCGAGACCGCATCTTCAAACTCCTACTCGAACATATTGAGGGATCAAAATAGGAATTAAAATTATAACACATGATAAATCCAAACACCACCGCTCTTCTCGGTTCATTCTGTCGACATTACCTGGCATTAACCCCTCGAATCTGAGTTCGGAGTACTAAGATGAAGATGCAGTCTCGATCACGGGGCAAAACGCAGACCGAGATGCGACCTCTTTGTTTCAAATACCATGTTTTGGCTCAATCTGTCTTCAATTACACCTGGGCTTATTTTTTCAGATAATCCAAAATAAATGACACTTTCTGGAAAGGTCACTCTTCATCTCAGTTGTGTCTCAGTGGGATCATAAGAATTTCCCGAGACTGAATAAGACCAAGAGATGAATTTGGTTTGAAGGCCTAAGTAAATTGTCAATCTAAATTTGCCCTTTTTAGATATAAGTCCTCGGTCTTGGTCTCAGAAAAAATTCTGACACCCCCTATGTCAGAGACACACATATATATTCATGTTTGTAGTGGAAAAAACTGACTCCTCCGGCTCCACTAAAATTTCCAGCCGAGGTGGCATGAACCACCAAGGGAAACCGGGATCCCCGAATCTTCAATTGTTCGGAGCCATTCGTTTTCAGGTTCGAATTGTTTCAATTGCTCTCTCAGAATATAACAAGTCGAATCTTCTTTGACCGACGTCACCATCTGAAATTTCACGAAAGATTTGAACGTTTCTTTTTGACTCTCTATTTTGTATGACATGTTTGTTATGTGAACGCATGTATATCAGGACATAAATCAAGAGAAGGTGGTGTATGCCATCATGTCATAATAAATCGATAATCGCGTCACCATCACGCCATCTTCGATTGTACCTTGATTGACTCGAGGCACCGCACCCGGGGTTACTCGATCCAACGAACACTAAGAACCTCACGACTTCTCAGGTCATAATCATGTCTGCCGAAGCCAAATTCATCCACTCTCTCACAAATCCTCCTCCCCAGGCTGGAGACGATGTCCTCCCGTCCCGCAAGCAACGACCCACGGGATCCACCCACTTTGGCGATGGAGACTGGNTGGAGACTGGGACACGGAACAAGTCGATGAGATCATGGATGCGACCTGGGGCGAGGTGTTCCAAGCGTGTTGCGTGCACAACGCCGCGGGGTGGGGAATCATTTTCATTGGAGCGTGCGCGGCGCTTTTCTTCTTGTACTTCTTCCTCGTTTCGATCGAGCTTCTCGGGAGCTCCGCCAAGGTCCTCGGAGGGTGCAGTGCCGGAGGGCTGTTTGGAGACAACTCGAATCCTTTTGCGGCACTCGTGATTGGCATTCTGGCCACGGTCTTGGTTCAGAGTTCGAGTACCACCACTTCCATCATAGTGTCACTTGCCGGTGCTGACGCCCTCACAGTCCAAACTGGAATCTACATGGTGATGGGAGCGAATATTGGAACGTCTGTAACGAATACGTGAGTTCTATCTGCCTTGATTCCGTGTACTTCATCTCACGGCAACAGTTCATGCTCTGTTTTGCTTTAATATCAATTTTTGCTCAGAATCGTCTCCATGGGTCAAATGGCTGATGGGCCTCAGCTCGAAAGGGCGTTCGCTGGGGCCACTGTGCATGACCTCTTCAACCTCCTCACCGTCGCCATCCTTTTTCCTCTCGAACTCGTAACTGGCTACTTGTACCGTCTCACTAGTGCCATGTTGCCCGACCAAGTCTCAGATGGCGATGAATGGGAGGGGCCCATCAAGAAGATTGTTTCTCCTGTGGCAAACAGGATCATTAAATCGAATAGTGGGATCATCAAAGATCTAGCACTTGGTAAGGTTGAGAACTGTGACTCTTTCTACCCTGTCTACTGTCTCAATGGTATCGAGGATTACAAAAACTGTGCCGACAAGTGTGACAAGGATGCAGGAGAGGTCAACGGAGTTGACTGTGGAATTGTCGGTGCCATTACTTGTGACAAGGAAGTTGGCTGCCCTGCGTTCTTCCAGAACGGCGCCACCAAGAAGGACGATGACATCTCTGGCGGAGTTTGTCTCTTTTTGTCTCTTTTGCTTCTGATGCTATGCTTAATGGGTTTGGTAAATGTTCTTCAACGTGGTCTCAAGGGTATGTCTACTCGAATCATATACAAGGCGACCAATGTGAATGGTTTGATAGCTATTGGTATTGGTGCGGGTATAACAATCTTGGTACAAAGTAGTTCCATTACTACTTCTGTCTTGACACCGCTTGTTGGAGTGGGATGCATTCAGCTGGAGCAGGCAAGTAATGAAGTATTAGCGCTTCGCAAGGAGAACTCATTTGTCATGTCATCTCTCTCTAATGCATGTGCTCCCTTTTAGATGTTCCCGTTGACTCTTGGAGCCAACATTGGCACTACAGTGACCGGTCTGTTGGCTTCAATGGTGTCAGACAGTGTCGAGGCCCTTCAAGTTGCCCTCTGCCACTTGTTCTTCAATATCACTGGAATTGTCATTTGGTATCCTATCCCTTTTATGCGCAGGGTTCCCCTTAATGGAGCAAGGGCATTGGGAAGAGCTACTCGTAGGTCTAAGCTCATCCCAGCCGTCTACATCGTAACCGTATTCATTATTATCCCTGTACTTTTGCTGGGGATTGATGCATTGTTCGAGCAACATTCTGTTGGCTTCACTGTTCTGGGAAGCTTCATTGTTATTCTGATAATTCTTCTCTCTCTTCGATTCATCTGGTGGTGGCACAAACAGGATGGAAAAGATAAGACCTGGAAATATTTGGACAGGCGTACGATCATTTCTAATACCCGCAAGACCCTACCCGAGGACATGGAATTCTTGAAAAGTAAGGTTCGCCAGCTCTGTGAACATACTGGGCTGCCAGAGGATGAGGCCGATATTGTTGAGCTGAGTGAAGGTGTTGAGAAGTCTATTGAATCTAAGAAGGTGGTGTCCAGTGTACACACCAGTTATGAAGGCAACGATGTTCCGTTCCACGACACCAGCGACGATGAAGAAGCTTAGGTGGTCGCCATTTTCCTCATTTCCCGTCACAGTTAAGGTTTTGTCATGGAGGTTTGTATAAAATGCATGTATACCTCCATTCGTAAAACAAAGGGTACTAATTGGTTAAACCGTTCATTCTAATGTGTGCTATGTAATTCCCAGCATGTCTTGGATTACCATGTTGTTTGTTCAGTATTGAGGTTGTGATTTAGTTTGGCCTATGGTCCAATAGCATCGATTATTTGAACTTTTTTGCAGTTGGCTTTTGACTAAGTCAAAATTCTAACAAATTGCCAATAGCTCAATACCACAAAAAATGGTTTAGAGGCCTCACTATGGTAAAGGCCACAATTTACAAAATCTCATCGATTTTTGGGACATAGTTGTTTTGGGGCCCTTAATCCCATTTTCTCCACTGGAAACCTGAGGGCATGATTTGTCCCTTGTAAGACCAACAGGCCCATATGCTGTGCTCCCCGTTACTCCAGCTGGTTTCAAAGTTATAGTGATTTGTCGCTAAACTCACAACACATCACATTTCATGGTACAATTCAATTTGCACTTTGGGGTCCTGACATCACTCCAGAATCAACGAGCAAAATTGGCACTATCAGCAATGGGCTTCATAAAAAAGGATATTATGTTTTTATTATCTTGATCGTTCACTAGATTTAAAACAGTATGCAGGCCACAGTTTACGGAATGTCAGCACATTTGGTGTGGTCTTTAAACCAATTTTTACCATAGTTCAACAGCACAATAGTTTCTTGAAAAGTGCAAGCATTTTTATTGTGGGCTACAACAAATCTGTTGGAGCGCAGTTTTTAGTTCCAGTTTCTAATCCTGGATAATTAGGGTTTTTTGGTCATGGGCAGTATTGTCTTGTTTTTGTACTGTTTTCTGTCTTGAATGAGTCTTGATTGTTACCATAATGTTGTTATAATTTTTGAGAACAAGTGAAACAAAAGTGACTACTAGTTATCTTGTATGTGAAACAATACTGTCAAACACATGAAATTTGGATACTTCTAACATACTTTGAAGTACGTTAACATGGAAGTTGAATTTCTGTCCAGTAATCAAAACAACTCGTAAGTCTTGAATTGTGGAATCAAGCTTGATTGCGAAGATTACAAAGCTGAACGAAAAGATGAATACCAAATCAGAATCGAAAAGCATTTCAACTGTGCCAAAGTGGGATGGGAAGGTTGAGTCCTGTGTGATGTATCTTGCACAGATCAGCGCATTGGCAGAGTACCATGATTGTGGTGATGTGATTGATGGGAGGATAATGTCTGATTGTCCAACCAAGTCGGAGTGCAATACACTTCAATCAACCACTGCTGATTTTGATGAAAAGTGCAAAAGGAAATTATTCCTTGCCAACAAGCACATTTATTGTGTCATTGAAATCTTGAAGCAGAAGTGCAAGCCCAGCGATGTGAGTGCCGAAATCGAGCTTGATCAAGAGCTCAAAAAGGTAAAATTTGGCAATGCAATTGACTACTACAATGATATTATTGGAGTGACAGAATGATTTGAAGTGGCCAAGTCTGATACAGAATTGATTAAGATCATAGTAAAAAATCCAAGAACCCATTGTACGCTAACATGATCTTGCAGCATTTGGCTGGTACAGTCCTAGACTTTGAAGCAATATGCAAGACCATTGGCAAGGTGCAAAGACGTGCAAAGGGTCATGGTGATGCACCTCGTGATGATGGTAGACGGGAGAAGGAGGTACAATTAACCAGTGCTGAAAATGGAAGTGGCAATTTCAATGGTGTTTGTGGGTACTACAAGAAAAAGGCAAGGCACAAGTGAAAGGATTGTCCGGTACGCAAGGCAAAGCAATCTAAATCTGGGTCTGGATCTAGCAAGAAGTGTAGCTCATGTGGCAAGGATGGACATTCTGATGCTGAATGCTGGAAAAAGTTCCCTGATAAAGCTCCAACATGGTACAAGGATCTTAGCAAAAAAGGAGAAGCAGCTGGGAGCAGTGTCGAGGTTGTCCTGGCAACTGTGGATGAACCCTATTCCAAGGAACAGGATTTTCATGGTGCTTGTCTGTAGATCCACGTTACGGGCAAGCATGCAACTTGGAAAGTGCGGTTAGCAATGGAGAAACTGAAGTGTTGGTGGCAAGCTTGACGTACCAATGCACTTTGAAATGCATCATGAAAGTGATGTATGGATCGGTGACTCTGGCGCATCAAGTCATTCAACTAACAACAAAATGGGTGCTGTGAACAAAAGACAGTTTGGCAGTGCAAGCCTTGGACACACCGGAGAGGCTGTGAAGGCAACAAGTACCATTGACGTGCCTGGTTGATTTGTGACATGAGATGGCACATCGGGTCTAAAAGCAACACTGACCAATATGAACTACAATGAAAAGCTGAATTTCAACTTGATCAGCTTGACACAGCTACTTTGCAGCGGCTGGAGCATTACTACTGGGAATGCAGCTGGTATCATTCTCACAAATGTAAGTGGTGGGGTGATAAATTTTGACATTGTGATACCCATGGCTCGTGGGGCCATCTTTGCATGTAGGTTCATTCGGGATGCAGATGTGTATATGGCCTGCACTGATGTAGGAACTAAGATGAATATTCAAAAGACACATGAATTTTTAGGACATGGTGATGAGGAGTCAACAAGAAAGACTGCTCTTGAACTTGGTTGGATAGTCTCTCGAGGAATGCTCAAGCCCTGTCTGCATTGTGCCAAGACAAAGGCAAAGCAGAAAATTGTGTGTAAGGAAAGTACAGCTCCCAAGGCAGTGATTCCTGGACGGAGAGTCTACTTGGACCTGTCCAAGTTCACAATATCCAAGATGGATGATTCAGAGTTCAAGTTTATGAACAAATGGTGGAAGATAGTTGTGGATGAATACACAGGTAAGAAGTGAAGCGACTTTACACCAACTAAAAGGGGATGGTGGAGCACACCTGTGAATTCATGCATAAAATGAAACAGAAAGGAATTCTGATTTCTAAAATACGGCTGGACCCAGCCAGTGAAAATAAAGAGCTGGAAAACAGAGTAGGGTGTGTGGCATGGGCTCCTTTTCAACATGTTGATTTTGAGTTTCCTTCTCGGGATACACCACAGCATAATTATTTGGCAGAACTTGCATTTCCTTATTTGGCTGGCAAGGCAAGAGCCATGATGGGGGCTGCACATATTCCTGATGATGTTTGTGGAAAGTTGGCAATTGAAGCTATTAAGTGTGCTTCACAGCTTGATGGCCTCAGGGTGATAAAAGTGAAAGACAAGACTGGGACACAATATTTTCATGTGTTCAAGTTGAACCCGAACTGGGCTGTGAATCTTCGAACATGGGGTGAAGCTGGAGTTGTGTCTGAAGGTCCTAATGGCAAATCCAGAGACCATGAAATCGAGTTGATGTTTGTTGGCTATCCTGCAAACAGAGAGTCTGATAGTGTTTGAATGTGGGATCCAACTACAAATGGAGTGGTAACAACTCGTAATGTCATTTGGATGAAACCAATGTACTTTACTTGACCAAAAGATGCAGTCTTTGATGTCAAATCTACACCAAATGATACTGATGCAGAAGATGACATTGGAACAAATGATGGTTATGAAAACGAAGAGGTAAAAGATAACAAGATACTACCATTAACTCAAGTTTGGTGGGCTGATCCCATTGCAACAACCACAGTTCTCAAGTCTGAAGCAGGGGAGGCTGTTACTCAAATTGCTTCAGTAACTCAATCTGGTTGAATGGTGAAGCAGCCAGTGAGGTTGATTGAAATGATGAATGTGTCAGTATCGGAAGTGCAATGACAGAATTGGACATCAATGAAATCAAAGCTGAGAATATGGAGCTTGCTCTTGTTGGGGCTGGAATTGGAGGTGGGTTTGTCAACACAAATGAGTTGAAAGTCATGAACTACAAGAAGCCATGAAAAGCCTGGATAGAGCAGCATGGGAATAGGAGATTGAACATGAATTCAAACTGTTTGAGAAATTCAATGTTTTTACTGTGGTACCACACAATGAATTTCCAAGTGATGCAAAAGTCATGTCTACGACTTGGGCAATGAAAAGGAAAATGAATGGGAAACTTTGTGGGAGACTCAATGCAAGAGAGTACAAGCAATTGGAGGGAAAACATTACTACTCTGACTCAATCGCTGCACCAGTTACCAATCCAAACACAATTCAAATTGTGTGGACATTGCTA
>JALLPC010000154.1:0-16583 GCA_036940045.1 Stephanocyclus meneghinianus | reverse complement strand
AATCCTCATTTTGATCAATTAAAAATAAGCTCATAATTTCCAACTTCCAATTCTTTAGAAGTTTACTTTCTACTTTTTAGTCACAACTAAAAAATATTCCTACCATTCGGCTTATGTCATGACAAAAAGATTGTAGGGGTAGATATGATGATAGTGGCAATAGCAAAAAGGATGATGATACCCTAGGTTTTACATATGCATAGACATAGGAATATGTTGAAAATGCTTGTTTCTCTAACATTCTCTTATGTTGTTCTCTACACAGCAATTATGGAGAGGTGACATTCACCCAAACTGCAGGGTCTACTCTGAAGCACATTACTGATAATGACACAAACTCTCCTTCTGTATCCCCATAAAACTCTGCTCCTCAGTCCAATACTGTTCCTGATGACTCTGTTACTGTATCTCAATATGATAGCCTTCTGTTTCATGCAAGGCTTACAACACTAACAGCGAGATTTATTTCCTCAAATTTCTCGTAGATGGATTAGGATATATGAACAAATTATGAAACCCATTGTGTATGAAGATATTATGAAATGAAGTCTGTGCACAAAATTTGCCTGCATGAACAACAAAGATTCCAAAGATTTCCAAAGTATTGACAAATGGAAGCAATGCATTTTGAAGATGACAGAAAGAGATCTGTACAAGTTACTCGACTAAACCGGGGCAGAGTTGATAGGCAAGAGAACGGATACTAAATAAAATCTCCATGAAAAGAAAGGGGTGTTTGGTACATATTTCCAACCCATGGTCAGAAAAATGAAGGATAAATTGAATTCTCCAAGATTCAAGAAAATACATTTGAAAGAGATAATATTGGGTTGGAGGTAAGTTCTCATTGGTCTGCACTTCATAATGGTATGCTTGAATATCAGCAAAGACAGAAAATAAATTAATGGCTGTGAAAATTGATGCATATATCTAGCTCCATGGTGTTGTATAGGTAAGAATTTACAACATAGATCAAACTAAGGTAGATGGAAAGAACCTCAGTGCTTTTGTCGTGGAAATCCTACCCTCAGGACAAGTTTGATGTGGATTAAAAATGATGATTTGAGCAGATCCTATGTAAAACATAATGTTCATATTTTTCATGGAATCTAAAATAACTGAAAAATCTCTGTTTTTTAGGATACATTGCTTGGGTTGTAAGACTTTCCTAAGGCTAGGGAAGTATGATATGGAAACAGCAATGTCTACTACATGTAACCAGGGTTGTAGGGTTGTGTGTGTGGGTGCAATGGAACTTGTACTAGCAAGCAGTACCAAGGCAGGAAGAATGGGGTGTCCTGGAAATCAAAATTCCACAAAAGTAACAATTGTTGTTGACCTTGGAAAACATTAGGACTGTAATTTGTTTTATGTTTGAAAGTACATAATTTTCATCTCCTTATCATGATGAAGACTATAGAAATTGAAATTGAAGTAATAATTATTAATACGTATACATTTAAACAGGGGATGAATTGACAGTGAGGAGTTCAATTGTTATGTAACAGTGCTATGACTAATTAGACACCAGTTACAATCTGCCATCACCTGTAAAGTAAAGGACACCTCCACTTATATGGGCAGACACCACAAGGCCTGTAAGTATGGACAGGTCCTGGAAGGTACTGACCAATGTCTGTATATGTATCCTACTAGGCATGTAGGAAATTTGAGTGCTTTATACCAAAGACAGTACCTGTATGTATATCGGCAAGCTCTGATTACCAGTGTACACATGTTTTCCATGCATGTATGCAGATGGTGAGAATGTACATAGTCACTGCTTGTAGCTATTCAGGCACTATTATTAAAAAAGGAACCTTGTATTTGATGCCTGTATACATACACATATGCACATATATGTATTTTAGTAAGCGGATGTACCTGCTTGTCTTCACACATTTCTATGGATACCATTACCTTTGAATTTTGGCAATATCACTGATTTCAACAGTTGAGAAACAAAAAACTTCACAACTTGCTTATCTGAATTTTTTGTAGCCATGTTGCATTATCACGTCTCAACAACCTAATTTCCACAGAACTGATTTTCATGCCAAAATATAATTCGTTTTACAACTTGTTTGGTGACGAGGGCAAACATAATCATCATATGCAGAGATGAAATGTTGCATATTGTTTGAATACCAGAAATTTCAAATTTTTGGAGTTTTTTTGCACACATGTACCACTGGGTGACAAGAAATGAGATGTTGATTCAAATTGGTTGTATTATACACACTCTCTCCAGTCTTCCAACCAAATCAGTTTTGCAGACATTAGGTTCTACAGGCTTGTATTTTGTCAGCACCGACAAATTTTGAGATCGGAAGAGCGTCNGACAAATTTTGTTGATAGAGGCAAAACTTTTTGTGAGCGCTAACACAAGTTTTGTAGACATCAGCATTGGTGCTGATAATTCTCCATCATCAATTGAATCATCATTGGGTTTTAGAAAAAACCATAGGGATTTAGTAACAGATTATTTGGCGAGTTTGCTGGTCCAAAGTTGGTTTCAGCAAAGCTTTCAAAATTGTTGGTGCTGACAGGGTTCTTTGTCAGCATTCAGTAAAAAATAATGAGAATAACAAATGATGATACTTGGACATGTGTTCAAGGAAAATTGTGACTTTTAAGTGAGTTCCGCAGTGAAATTTCTAACTGACCCCACCACCAGTCACAATAAAGCATCATCTCAAGTGTACATGATCATGTACAGATATGCATGGCATCAAAGTTGAGCATTAATCTCTTTCAGTTTATCTGTTCTTAATAGATTTCATTATCGAAGGTAGACTTTGTTGTCCTGTTTATTAAAGGATCCTGCCTGGGTCAGACATCAACCTTTTCAATGGAGGGTACACAAATCTTATATGAAATGGGAAACATTAGCCGTCACTGATTCAATGGCCACGTGAAGAAACGCTCCAGGATCAAGCGCCAGTCAATTTAATCACTTGTTTCCGCAAAATAATGTCTTACTCCTATTTTCATGAAGCATATTGATAATGCTGCTCATCAATCGTAGAATAGATATGACCCTCATTCGATAATTCATTGATGGCTTTCAGTACATCACTATCAGAAAAGCCTTGTGACGCTAGGCTGGCTTTGATTTGATTTATGTGAACTCCTGAGTCACTCATTGCTATGAGCACAGAAAGATGATAGGAGTGATGTGTGATAAAAATAAACATATCAAGACATGTCACTGCAACTTCAATCAGAACTTAAACTCACCTTCATTTTGAATAAACGCAATTACTGCGTCATTGAGTCTGCTCCCTCCACCAAAATTACCACTGTGAGACGTAAGTCCCACGCCTCCGTGCGTTGGTGGCCCCCCACTACTCGCCATTTTGCCAATCCCATAACCCATCATCCCACCCCCAAACCTACCCTGCCCCTGCTGCTGCTTTCTCTTCAAGTGCTTTTCATACGAGTGCGCGACCTCCAAATAATGATACGTCAATTCGTCCCCCGAAGTCAGCACCCTGACATCATTCGCAATAATCTGTCTCGCCCCATCAAACTCCCTCACTTGTCCAATAATCCTAACATACTGATTATCTTGACAAGCATTCATCCTCATCTGCTGAATGGCACTGCAATCTGCGTCCCCCGATCCATCGTCTCTCATGCTACTAAACACTTTGACCTGGAATATTCCTGTCCCATCCTCGACATCCAAAAAGGTGTTGGTGCTCCTCGCTTCGCTAGTCCTTATGGCGCATACCAACTTGATCATGTGTATGGGTCGTTCGTCGGCGAGTACCAAGTCACCGGCGGCCCCGTCTCCGGTGGGGGAGGACATGGCATCTTGGATCATTTTGATGGTGACGGGGATGAGGGTTTGGGAATCGTAGTCGCGGCGGGGTTTGTCGCGTGTGGGGGTTTGTTGGGAGCCGTAGCCTCCCGCGTTGTCGTCGTAACCTGTTGTGTGACGGTGCGGACGATCGAGAAGAACCAGTTTTAGAATGCGATTGCGGTGAGACGAGTTAGATGTCGATCAAACAAACAACATTAGGCGCCACACGAAAAAACGCATCGAACGCCGGATAGGACACAGGATCGCCGCTATATCTTGAAGTAGCTCGAGCGAATTCACACCTGATTGCAACACTGCCTACTCACCACCACCGTAACTCATTGTCAAAGTCAATTCAAGTCGAGAAACTTTATCGATCCAAAGTCGATCTGCCTACCTAGGGTATTGCTTTAGGGAGGATGGAGGGATGGACTATACAAGGAATGGGCACACATGGGATCCAGTAGCTTCCGTTGTGCCACAATCTCCCCGCCTGTGGCGCGCTCGAATGAGCGGATGCCTTCCATAAACATAATATCGAATAATTTGTAACGAGGTCTGTATTGATCCAATGATGGAAAGATCACTGGAAAATTTCTTTTCGCAGTTCGCTAGCGATAATCCTTCTTTACATAAGCCATTTAGGAGAACATAATGACAAATATTCCGTGCAAGTTGACATTTGAGAAACCAAGAAAACAATATTATTCCTATGTAGAAAACTTTCTCACTGTTTCGTTCCATTATTGGCCCACCCCTCTGAAGAGATAAAGCCCACGAGGTCAACCAGCCCACCGTACGTACTGAACGCTGCATAATGAAAGAGGGCGAACAGAAGAACTCACAAAAGCGGAGGGGTCACTTCCAACAAAGCTCCGCCGCGCCAACCTCTCATCATCCCGCACTCACCCTATTACTAATAAGAACAAAGCAAATATGTCTCGGTGGTTTCGTTCCGAGCACATGGAGTACATCTCCCTCATTGTGAACGAGGACGCTGCCCATGATTGTTTGGCAGATTTGGGGAAGCTCTCTGCGATTCAGTTCACGGATGTGAGTGGACCTGCGCGGGAGCAATGACTTAACGTTAATCGTTTGCTGAATACTCTTAATTTTTTCGACCATGTCTCGCTCCATCGCTCACTACCGCCTCCACCCGTGCACCCTCATCACGACCACAGTTAAACCCCGACTTGACCCCCTTCCAACGCCGCTACGTCTCGTACGTCCGCCGCTGTGACGAGCTCGAGCGCAAGCTCCGCTTCTTCGCCAACGAATGCGACAACTTTGGCCTCAACCTCGAAACCGCCGGTGACATTGACACCTTTCTCCAATCCCCGTCGTCGGTTCGCGCATCCATCGGGGCCGGCAAGGGGGAGCCCACCGGCACACAGTTGCTGGAAACGCTCGAAGTCGAACTGGAGGGTTACGAGAGTCAGCTCAAGGAGTTGAATGCCTACTCCGAGAAGTTGACCAGGGAGTACAATGAGAAAGTGGAGTTGCAAGAAGTCCTCGAGAAGGCCCGTCGATTTTTCATGACTGATGCTCCTCGATTAGCAGTCTCCGAACTCTCGGGGGGACGCAAGGGAACCGGCAGCAACCAGGGCCTCTTGGCGGGAGCCCACGACGTGGAAGCTCGTGACCTTGACATGCGCTTCTCCTCCATCACCGGAGTTGTCTCCACCGATGAAAAGGTGCGATTCGAACGCATGATCTTCCGCGCCACTCGCGGCAATTGCTACGTCCGATTCGCCCCTATCAAACAACCCATCACCGATCCAGAGACGGGAAGTCTCATCGAAAAATGCGTATTCATCGTGTTCTTCAAATCGCTCGCCATCGAAACCAAGCTCAAGAAGATATGTGACGCGTTCTTGGCCCACCGCTACTCTCTCCCCGACATGGACGACGCCCCCTCCGTAGATAGGATGCTCACCGAAAATGCGCAGGAGTTGGTCGATTCACGCACCGTCCTTCTCAAGAATCAGGATACGCGTTTCCGTCTTTGCCAGATGCTCGCGCAGCATACCGAGCGTTGGACTTGGATTGTCCTTCGCGAGAAGGCTGTCTACCATACCCTCAACATGTTCAAGGCCGATGTGTCGGGCATGCTCCGTGGAGAGGGATGGGTGATTTCTGAGTCGTTTGAGGATATCCGCAGCAGCGTGAACAGGGCTCACAGCGATATGGATTCGAATATGCCTTCCCACGTGGATCAGGTTCCCAAGGTGAGTGTTTTGCGGGCTGATCGTTCGTGTTGTTTTATCCCAGACGCAAGTTCTTACACATGCCATCCTTGGATGACTTTCACAGCCGTGGCCTACCCCTCCTACTCACTTCACTACCAACAAGTTCACTTACGGATACCAAGAGTTCGTCAACACCTACGGTATTCCCAGGTATAGAGAGGCCAACCCTGCCTTGTTCACAGCTGCTACCTTCCCCTTTTTGTTTGGAGTCATGTACGGTGATATCGGACACGGACTCTTCCTCTTCTGTTCCGGGCTTTACCTCCTGTGGAACGAGGAAAAGAACGACAAGGCCAAGCTAGACGAGATGACTGGCGGTCTTCACACGGGACGTTACATGATTACCATGATGGGTTTCTTTGCTGTCTACGCTGGACTTGTCTACAACGATTGTTTCTCCCTCGGTCTTAACCTTTTTGGATCTCGCTGGGTCTTCTCGAGTGAGGAACCAGAAGAAGGGGATGTTGCCCGAATGACTGGACAGTACGGAGATGGAGATTCCGTCTATCCATTTGGTCTCGATCCCATGTGGCACATTGCGGCTAACGAGCTCCTCTTCTTCAATTCTTTCAAGATGAAGCTCTCTGTCATTTTCGGCATCTTCCAAATGTTCACAGGAACGTGCCTTAAGGGCATCAATGCTCTCTACTTTGGAAAGAGGCTGGACTTCATGTTTGAATTCCTTCCCATGGTTGCCTTTGCGTGCTCGCTCTTCGTGTACATGGTTGTCCTCATCTTCATGAAGTGGTCAATCAACTGGAATTCGAGGATGCTCTCCGCCACTTGCATTGATCCTGATTCCGACGGCTGGGGCAGTGCAGATTACCAAGAGACTGTAAATGGCCAAACTGGTGTATGGGTGAAGTGCAATGGTGGAGATGGAACCTGCACTCCTTGGGGATATGCCTGTCAGGGCAATGATGCCTTGGTGGACAAGTGCCCTCTTAACTATGGGGGATCAGGAGATGGTTGCCAGCCTCCAAATCTTATCACTACTCTCATCAATATTGCTCTTGCTCCTGGCAGTGTCGACGAGCCGATGTACGAAGGACAGGCTGGCATGCAAAACATTCTACTTGCGATTGCTGGTATCTCTGTTCCCATCCTTCTCCTTGCCAAGCCCTACTTTCTGTCGAAAGAGGCAGCTTCCCATGCCCATGGACATGGGGATGATGATGAAGAGGAGGAAGAACACGGATTTGGCGAGATCATCATCCACCAAGCTATTGAAACTATTGAATTCGTCCTTGGCATGGTGTCCAACACTGCTTCGTACCTCCGTCTTTGGGCTCTTTCATTGGCTCACTCCGAACTTGCTACTGTGTTCTGGGAAAAAGCTATGCTGTCCACCCTCAACCTCAACTGGTTCGCTACTTTCATTGGATATGGGGTTTTTGCGGGAACTACCTTTGGTGTTTTGCTCATGATGGACGTCCTCGAGTGTTTCCTACACGCTCTTCGTCTTCATTGGGTGGAGTTCCAGAACAAGTTTTTTGCTGCTGATGGTATTCGCTTTGCTCCTTACTCCTTCAAGCAGATTCTCGCTGATGCTTCTTCTGCTCATTGAGGAGATATTAGATGTTGTGATAGTGGATGGAAGGATTGATTTTTGTGTTCGTTACTGATTAAAACTAGTTCACTTCCTCGAGTTTTGTTGTCAGCCCACTCAATAGCCTATTAATGCGATATTAATGTTAATTCCGTGTGTTAACCGGCTATCATATTATCCTCCTCTTTGGCAGGCATCGCGTTATACTTACACCAGCAATTTGATGACTCATCCACAGTAAGTGAACGAATCAATGACGCTTTCAAAAATTATTCAACCTTTTATCTTTACCTTCCAATTCATTTTCCTGCGAAGGACTTTTTCGTCAGTGCGAGACCTACCAAAAAAGACACCAAAACAACTAAAGTAGCCTTGACATACTTGTGCCACCATGGTGATTGTTGCACTCCCATCATCATTTCATTATTTAAATCCATAAACTCTCTCACTGCTGCTACGATGTCACCAAACGAATCGTTGCTTAAATTATCTTTGTCGACGCCAGCCAACAACTGATCATAGCATTGTATGAATTCTCGTCTCCTACCAGCCCGTCCTCCTTTTGAAGGACCCACCACACTCGAAAAGACATTAGTTGCATTTTCACCAAATGCCTTCTCCACTCGAGGTTTCAACGCTGCCCCACCCCCAATAATAAGAGGTCCATGCAGTATAAACGCTGCAGCTGCACATTCCTCATCATTTGCGGATTGCAATCTCCTGACGTAGCGTCGCGCAGCATCTGTTGTCCAAGATGTAATTGTTTCTTTCCAGTTGGATCCTAACAACGCCTGTAAATCACTCTCGTATCCAGATTGAAAGGAGTAACCCAACTTCTTAACTCTGGTTACAAGCCGCGGGTCATCTTTCTTCTCCTGCTGTTTATTTATTAAATCCTCCATTCTTTCCTCCAAAGCAGCGGTAACGACATAAAACTGTCCCAACATCTCCGCGTAGCAATACCGATCTGTCAATAATCCCGCGGCCAACGAGGCATTGCGCAATGATTGGCCCAATGTATGAGATGTGCGGATGGCGTCCATGCATGCTCGAAAAAGTCCATTTGGCATGCCTTGGTCACGGATTTTGTCGGTTCGTTCTGTTTGAGTGCTCATGTTAATGAGGGTAGAGTATCTTATCGACCATTGGTCTTGTACCTTAACTATTGTGCATTGTGAAACACATCCACAACATTTGACAGAAAGGTAAAAAGGTGTCAGTTCTGGTCGCCGTGTTGACAAGATGACGAGACAGACGATATGGTGATTCGGCGGAATGCAGAGGGAGAGAGGTGAACCTTAATCTCTCCTACACTGTCTGCCCTCGCTTTGGATGGCACCGTTCTCTGTTGTTGATGCGGAGGGAGCAAGCATGACAGAGATGACAGAACAGGTGAGAGAACAATTTTGGAGAATTTTGGAGGTATGTACAATACCGTACCGTACCATATAGTTTTACGAACAGTTTTGAAATCGGCGGGAAGGGCAATAACATAGATACGATGACTAATTATGACTCTCACTAGCTTTGTAACCGTAATTGGCAATATCGTCTTCGGGGCACTGTTGTGACTTGAAGTTACGTACACAGGTGCACATATATAACACTAATGGACAATTGCTGCTCCAGTTGGAGCTATGCGAGTACCTTTCAGAGTGCTGGACGTGATCAGGAAATCTCGATTATGCTTTGTGTTTGTCAAAAAAATCAATGAAAAAGTGTCTACGCACGATGGGTATGTGTTCATGCTCCACGTGTACTTGTTTCCTGTGTTGTAGGTACACTCCAGAGGACCTACGCATGTCACCCGTGTTGATTTTTTGTTTATGAAGGTTGTTGTCAGCCAGACATCACACGCTATTGTACCATACCTCTAGAGCACCATGGCAATTGCATCGTCTCGGATTATGTAAAGCATTATTTTTCCCAGTATTGAACTCGCGGCACGTCATCTCGGTTGCAATCATAGTGTCCTGTCACCTGTCGTCTCGTTTTGTTATCAAAGAGACTTTCATCAGAATACAACAGACACCGGACACCAAACTCTACACACTGCAACAAAAACACATTCGCGATGAGAGGAATCTCAGCGACAACTGCGACAGCGGCGGCGGCAGCGGCATGCTGTCTGTTATCAACGACATCAGCATCGATTCCGCCATTTGGAATCACGAATCATCATTCTTTTGGCGCTTTGAACTCACGAGGGGGCTCGGTTGGTGAGTTTTCGCCTGGGTTGGCTGCATGTGTGTCGTGAATGAATGTTTACTGAGATGGCCACTGACTGAAGCCAAGTGCCTCGAGACTTAACTGCGCGTCGAGGCCGAGGGTGGCCCTTCACACTAAAGAAAATTTTGTTACACTTTGAATCACTCTCATCTTTGCGTGATTACTGTCACCATCAAAACTACTCGTGCGGAACATGACCAATTCATATTCAATTCAAAAAATGAAAGAGCCAGCTAGAAAGCCAACATCTAGCAAAAAGAAGAAGAAGAAAACCAAAGTGCCATCTGACAAAGCAACCATCGATATTGTCAAGTCGACATCCCCATCCACAAACACCGAGAAAGACAACTCCATCGCCATTCTATCCTCCAACAAACCCTCCATGAAAGTATTCCTTTATGACAGCCTCGAAGGTCACACCGTTGTGGGCATGACCGAATCCTCCATGGAATCCCTAGGATTATTCGACGGAGACACCGTCTCCATCAAGGGAAAACGCGGAAAAAAGACCATGGGCACGGTAGCCATGATTTCAGACGCTGACGTGAGCGCCTTGGACGCGACTGTGCTCAAAAATGAAGGCGGTGCCATCGGTCTCACACGCGACGCCATGAAAAATGCCGGTGTACGCGCAGGAGATGCCGTGACGATCTCTCCCGCTCCAGATGTCAAATTCGGCAAGGCCGTGCTCATCCTCCCCTACGCGGATTCGGCGGAGGAGGCGGGATTGGATGCTGGCGGGGAAGAGAATGATTTGTTTGAGATGTACCTTCGTCCGTACTTTGAGGGGAAGTTTCGCACTTTGTATAGGGGGGATTCATTCCATATCGATGGACCAAAGGGTATCATTGAATTTCAATGTGTGGAGATCGATAGTGTGGAAGTGGATGGTGATTCGGCCTGCGTTGTTGTGGATGATACCGTGATTGAATGCGAAGGAGAACCTATTGACCGAGACGATGTCGACGATCTAGCTGACGCAGGATATGACACTATCGGCGGTGCCTCCAACCACCTAGCTGCCGTACGTGAATTGGTCGAACTTCCTCTTCGCCATCCCGAACTTTGGACCAAACTGGGCATCAACACCCCCCGTGGAGTATTGCTCACCGGGCCCTCCGGGTGTGGAAAGACTGCGATGGCACGTGCGGTGGCAGCCGAAACCGGTGCCTACTTCTTCGTCATTAACGGGCCCGAAGTAATCTCCAAGAGGGCTGGCGAGTCAGAAACCAATCTACGCAGGGCCTTCGAGGATGCAGAGGCCAACGCACCCGATTACAATGGCGCCATCATTTTCATTGATGAGATTGATTCCATCGCGCCCCGTCGTGACAAAGCGGGCGGGGAGGTGGAGAAACGTATTGTGAGTCAACTCCTCACGTTGATGGATGGGTTGAAACCAACGTCCAAAGTCATTGTTATTGCGGCGACCAACCGTCCTGGTGTCATTGAACCAGCATTGCGGCGACCAGGCCGTTTCGATCGTGAGTTGGACATGGGCATCCCTGATGAAAAGGGACGCCTTGAAATCCTTCAAATTAAAACTCGTGACATGCGACTTGGGAAAGACGTAGATTTGGAAATACTCGCACGAGGCAGTCATGGGTTCGTCGGTGCCGATTTGCAGCAGCTTTGTATGGAGGCGGCATTGGAATGTATTCGGGAGAAGATGGGATTGATTGATTTTGACAAGGATAGGGTGGATAAAAAGATTTTGGATAGTATTGTGGTGGAGATGAAGCATTTTGATCATGCGATGGGGGTGGTTCATCCTTCTTCGTTACGTGAGAGTGCGGTGAGTAATGGAAATGATTTTCTCATGACTTTGCCGATGCTACGTGTACTCCACCTTGCTCAATCGCTATTTCGCGCGCGATGACTTAGGTCGAGGTACCTGATGTCCACTGGGAGGACGTGGGTGGGTTAGAAGACGTCAAACGTGAACTTCACGAAACGGTGCAATACCCAGTAGAACATGCCGAAAAATACATCAAGTTTGGAATGAATCCCTCCAAAGGAGTGCTCTTTTACGGCCCTCCTGGATGTGGTAAGACGCTGCTCGCCAAGGCTATTGCTAATGAATGTGGAGCCAATTTCATCAGCATAAAGGGTCCTGAGCTGTTGACTCAGTGGTTTGGAGAGAGTGAGGCTAACGTTCGTGAGTTGTTTGACAAGGCCCGTGCTGCCTCGCCTTGTATACTTATGTTTGATGAGATGGATTCCATTGCGAAAACAAGAGGTAGTGGTGAGTCTTTCGATGAATATCGATTGTATTTCTAGGAAATAGTTCTCTAGAGAGAAGGCATGTCCAACGCTAATTTCCGTTCCCGTGACCCTCAGGCGGACCGGGTAGTAGTGAGGCAGGTGATCGTGTCATTAACCAAATCCTTACGGAGGTGGATGGTGTGGGCGCTCGCAAAAATGTTTTCGTCATTGGAGCAACCAATCGTCCTGATATCATCGATCCAGCCGTGATTCGGCCGGGTCGTTTGGATCAGCTTATTTACATCCCACTGCCAGATCTTGCCAGTCGCCTTTCGATATTCAAAGCTGCCTTGAGGAAGGCTCCTGTCGATCCCTCTGTTGATATTGAGGTCTTGGCGCGATCGACCCATGGCTTCAGTGGAGCAGATATTACGGAAATCTGCACGTCTGCCTCCAAACTTGCCATTAGAGAAGCCATTTTGGCCGAAGAAGATAGATTGAAAAAGGTGGCAGCTGGAGAGCTCGAGGAGGATGAAGGAAAAATGCGACCGGAAGACATGGTCATTACGAAACGTCATTTCAACTTTGCTATGTCAAAAGCAAGGCGAAGCGTGAGCGAGCAAGATATTGCAGTCTATGAAGAATTTGCTGAGAAACAAAAGGCTGTCAGAGGGGAAGCGGCAACCAATTTCAAGTTTGACGACGTTGGAACCGTCAGCGGAGACAGTGGTAATGACACACACGAGGATGATGCGGGGGATGATCTTTATGCGTAATACTTAAGTAAATCTAAACATTGAAATATAACGATCGACATAGAAGCCGACAGAATTGTGCACTAAGCAGTATCATAACCCACATGCATCACTGCTTGTCCCGAATCTCATCATTTATCCTCACTGCAAGATTCAAGCATTCCGCCTTGCTCAAGCTGTAGTCATGCTTCGCTTTCATCTGATTAACTTCCTCCCGCAAGTCGAAGATTTCTTGCCCTTGATTCTGTAGTCTGGAGTTGAGAAGTTGAAGATTTTGCCAGTTTGGATGACTCTCTACCGTTTTCCTTTTGTGTTCATGCTTTAAGAAAACCTCGTTCAAGATATCATCCATCATTTGAATTCTCTGTTTACACGTTTCACTCATTTCCATCAAATATTTTCTTGTAGCATCAGCAGACGCGTTTAGTTCTTCGGTGCTTTTGAACAATTTCATTTCATTCTTCATGTCATTGGTTCGCGACTCGATCACATTAATTTCTTCCCGGATCTTGTCCTCGAGGACATTGATACGATCCAACTCGATCATACGAGTCTTTTTTTGCTGTTGCAAACGAGTTATTGTCTCTTGATTATTATCCAGGTGTTTTGCTGTGAAAGCGACCTCGTTCTGCATCAGCTCGAGCTCCGCTTTTGATGGAAGCTTCAAATCTACTGCAATGCTCCTCTTGTCAAAATCTGCTAGAAGTGAGTCAACGGCTGCTGTCAGTACGTTGCGTTCCTCTTCCAGCGCTGCCCTCATTTCAGGCAAGTCCGCAAAGTACTTTTTTTGCTCTTCGTCCCTCTTGCGGATTAGTTCAACTGCAGTCGAATCTTCTTTTGGCGAGTATGAGTTGAATCTCAACTGCGAACGAATATTGCTCTGCTCTTTTTGGAGGACATCTATCTCGGATTGCACCGTTATAGTCTTTGATTCGAGTTGCTTGATATCATGCTGGACTTGCTTTATTTTGTCAAACAAGTGCTTCCGTGCTTCATTCTCATCCAAGACGGCTAGTTCCATGTAGGATTCTGCCTCTTCAAGCTGCCTTGTGAGGTCTTCGACGCGCGCTTTTGCTCGTCTACCTGACTCATTGACTGCTGCTTCTATTGCTTTGATTTGAGCCCTCAGCTCAACCATCTTGCCTTCCTCTTCTTTGCCATTAGAGTGAATGTTCTCAATCTCATCAAGAATCAACTCGTACTGGCACAGCCCGTCAGGCTCTACAGCAAACCTTCGCTCCATGGAATCACGCATCCTTTTCAGTTCAGTTTCTAGCTTGAGAATTTCGCTCTCCGTTCTCTTTCTCGAGACGAAGATATCATCGATCTCACGCTCAAGAGCTTTGTTGCGATTGAGTACGTCGATCGTTTCATCACGGACGTCTTCATGATTGGCTCCCGATCGCGCCTTGTCCTTAGCCAAATTCAAGTCAGCCAAACTTGCCTCCAATTGTTGGATATCCTTGAGTGCAAGTTTGTAATCGTTCTCAAGTTTTCTACGTGTCTCGGAGCGACTGTCTGCAAGTTCTGTTTCCATTAGAAGCCGTTCAATCTCCTTGGAAATCTCTTCAATCTTGTCTTGTAACAAAGTTGAATAGTACCCGGCATTTTCAACCAACCTCGTAGGCATCGATCCAGTTGCTGCTCGCTGCCGAGCAAGTCCTCCGGCTCCAGTGACGGGGCGCGTCTCAGGTGGAACCATCGGTGGGAGCATTGTGCTTGCGGCCGGCAGAAGACTTCGCGTGACAAGACTTCGTCTTGAAACTGTTCCATGATAAGAAGATTGTCCCGAAGAGGACTCATCACTGGCGAATGAAAGCCCAGGCGATGCTCCTTCACTTCTCGGACGTGATCCTCTCGATGACTGCGGCCTCGAGTGCATGCCTGGCTGATGATTAGATTAAGCAAGCCTTAAAAAGGAACTTTTATGATTGTGTCAGGATGCTCTTTGATTTCTACGTCGCACAAAATAAGCATCTTCAAAATTTTAAAACGAGCATCACAGTTGTGCGCTGTTGCCAAACCGTTTGCGCAGGCATCGTGACCATTTCTTGCATCCAAAGTTGTCATGGAGCAAGAGATGCTACAGAGAGACTGGTACTGCATCAAACTTGGAATGATGGCTCTTTTTTCTTTTGGAGATTTATTTGTCAACTCCAAGGCAGAGTACGAAGCATTGCAAGTAAATACATTATTCACAGATCTGGATCAACAGCTGTACGATATTACAGACTACGACCGTATGAGCCAGCTACAAATAACACTATTTGGAATCAGCCTTCTGTTACAAGCTTCAATATTCTCTGCTTTCATTTTAATTTTGGTGGATACGTTCCCATTCCAAGTTGGTCTCCTCGGAGTAGTAGGTAAGCAGTTTAAGCACGTTCTGTTTGCACAAACAGTTTATAGTGCTGTAAGTGTGATTGTTGGGACGATGCGGTTGGTAAGCATGGTGCCATCATATTTTGTCTCTGTCGATTTCAAGTTATCCCCGCCGACCGAATGAATAAGTGATGGGTATTGTATTCATCTCTATCTGCAGAACGAAATATTCAAGGGCAACACTTATATCTGGAGCAGTGTAGTATACGTCATATTATCTTTCTTTCATAAATTGGGTGAGTTCATGAACACCCGTAAAACTGGACGTGCTGTCTCGCTGACATCTTTTTACAACTATTCAGCTGCACCATGCTATTACGCCATGAGTCTACGATCTGCATTAAGACTGGGAGGTGATGAGTATACCACAAAAGAAGCATGGATATGTTGTCCTCCCACAGTATAATCCAGTCTTCACGGATTACCAAAGCAGAAAGAAAGAATAGATGACATGAAATTTTAAAGGTTTTACAACGCACAAACGCTACCAGAATCAGACTCCAAACCTTCCTCATTTAATCTGATTCTTTTACTGCCTCCATCAGACCCTTCAATTTCTACATTTCCACAATCCTCACCTCGCTCGACAGCAACATCCGCGGTATCATCACTAGCAAGATCATCACCCAATGCAGTACATCTTCTACTCCTCCAATCCTCCTCTCTCAAGACCTCTTTTAAATCCGATAAACTGGCCATCAGCACACGAACTTGTTTCTCCCTCACTCCAATTGCCCATTGCGCCTTTCTCAGTTCCTCTTTAGTCTTGGCAACCTCTGATTCGACGGCCTTCAATTGATCCCTCGTAAAAGTCCCAGCGGGATGGGAGGAATTCATTATTCCAGCCAAAGTATTATACTCCTCTCTATTTCGTTTAATTTTGCGTTCGTTACTCAACTCGACTGTCAACGATTCAATATTGTTTTGCATCGAGGCGAGGGAAGAGCTCATTGCTGACAACGAAGATCGACTGTTCGATGAGGCGGCATTGTAGGCACGAGATGAGAGGAACAGTTTGCGCATTTCGATATCATGAAGTGCGAGTTCCGATCGTAGAGCCGTCGTGGCATCGTCCAAGGCGTCTTTATCTTCAGCCCGCAGAGCCATCATCAAATCGCGAAAGCGAATGGCCGCTTTTGAGAGGGTTCCGCGGACAGGCACAGTGTCAGGTTTACTCCCGCCTATGAGAATGCGTTCTCGGAGGGTTTCATTGGTTAGCGTTGCCGTAGGCAGTGCGAAAGAGGGGGGTGCAGTCGTCATCGTTATGAGCTGTTACGATGGGGTGGGAGGAAGTTCTGAACATGAGCTACACTCGAGAAATGGCAAGAAAACAGACCAAGGACATTAGGCTGACATTAGGACCATTTGCAGCCAAGGTCGCCATATCTACGGTTGCTATTGCATTC
>JALLPC010000153.1:0-16516 GCA_036940045.1 Stephanocyclus meneghinianus | reverse complement strand
CAATTCCCAGGCCAGATCGCCTGTTTCAGGCCAGTGTGATTCATGGCCCATGTCAGATATTTCACATTTCGTAACAAGTAATGGGTGCCTACCTTAATTCATTTTTCTGGCCAAATACCCAAAAAACATAGCCAAATCTCATATTTGGTCATGATCTTGTCACAATTTAGTCAGGTCTACATGCCTAATTAAAAAATTATTCCCAAATGGATTACTTGATACTTATCTCTGAAAATGGGACCTCATCAATAGCTAAGACAACATCATGGTTTCTTGTTTTTTCCTTGTTGATCCCTGCTGTGTTGCCAAAAATTAGGTCAAGATGTATGACACACTCATTCTTATTAAATCTTGTTTATTATCTTAGCTGGAATTGAAATGTATCTAGTAGATCATTTAATGTGGGTACGAGTTAAACTTTAGTACTGTCACACCCCCTTTTGTAACAAAAAAAATCTCGTCAATTTTCTTAGATCCCTGTTAAAGTGTTTCACAGCCATCACAGTGGGATTTGCCTAAATACTACAAGTTAATCTTTTAACCAGCTTTTGATTGGTATATGGGTCGATAGGGCTATGACTACTGCTTCCCATTCAAAATCTTGCTCAAGTGTGGATCATCTAAAAAATGCATGGCCCTCATTTCACATACTGGTATTATGCAGTGAATAACATTTCTGCTGCGCAAAAAAATCATGACGAATAGTGTTGCCTCACTCCAAACATGACTAGGAGTGAGGAAGGGCTTAACACTCTTTTGAAGAGGCCTGTCACGACCAAAGCTGACCATGCATTTCACAGTGCTCGGGAGGATTTTACAAGCATGATGTGATGTGGAATGAAAAATTTTGAAGCATAGAATGGGCTGTTAAGGACTCCCAGGGAAACTGATTGTGTTTAAGATATAAAAGAATTGACATCAATAACTTTTATGTCAATGCAGCCTATAAACACAACAATCAGATGAATAATGAGTTCATTGAAATAATTATTTAGAGTTTTGAGTTATTTGCTTGTTTTATATTCAACATCAACAATGAAAAACTTGCCCACTGAAATATATCTCAATGGAATTGATCATTTGGTTGATTGTTGTTCTCCCAAAGTATTGTTTTCAATTTTCCACTGAACTCTGTAAATGAAAACTTTGTGTTGGGTGAAAAGTCCCCATCCACTCCTGATGATAAGCCTATCCAGAACAACCCAGAAAACCATCAATGGGCACATGTATGAGTAGATTGGATATGTATGGCATTAGTTGTAATGAAAACCAATATACCATTTCAAAAATCTTACCTTCCCTACTGCTGATCAGGACGGCCGTGGTGCAACAAAAAATGCATGGTAGAAACAGTGATGTAACTCCATGAAAACCACCACTCTCACCAAACCAAAAACCAAGCGGCAGGATCATCGCAGTTGATGTGGTGACAAGAGCGATTGAGGGGGAACGAGTGTTGCAGTTGTGGTTTTTGTGTAAGGGGTGATCGGTTTGTGGTGGCGGAAATCATCATGGTGCAGAAGTATTCTGTCATGATTTACTTTTTTGTTAAGTAGAATCTGGTATGTTTTTTTTATGTGGATCAATGTAACGCGACAGTACTACAGTTAAACTGGTAAGTGAAAAGGCACATAGCACACTGTTTTTGAACCACATAATGTCAAGAATAACATCGACTTGAGTTATGGCAGTGCAGAATGGGTCTTGCAAAGCACCACCCTGGAGTAGCCTTGCTTGGCATTTGCAATCACGGCCACATATAGCAGTGGGTGGTTTCCCAGTGTGATGTTGTTCTGCCCGTCAAACTTTGCTATAACGATGATTTTGCCAAGGGCCAGTGCACCCGCTATATTTTTTCTTGCGAAGCCTTGATTGTCAACAGAATGAGAAAGCATCAGGATGTCTGAGACATTGATGATTTTTATGGGAGGTATTTCACTGCCTATGAAACTTTTAAGGATATTTACTTCTATGTCTGTGTGTCTTGATTCAATGCGAAAAGATACTGCAGATTTAATTATGCAATACGTTGGCAGAATATTATGGTGCCCGCCTCTGTAAAAATTGAAAAACATAATTCATGTCAAGCTTGTCTCTTCCGAACATAAGACAGAACCTAACAATGGATGAAAGATATGTATTTTCCGATAAAGCTAAACATCATCAGATCAAATTGCTAATCCAACGGACTTAGTGACTTACACTAAGGATAGATTGCAAATACTGCTGTTTCTTTCTGCGATCTTTTCCCAGTTTGTACCATTCCCAATATGGAATCGATACAAGCGTGATCTTATCGATTGTTGTCACTTGTCTGCGCTTCAATAAAGTACTCCCATTTGCTTTTCGATGAATGAAATGGGATGGCCCATCAACCTCGATACCAACCCTCTTGCCATCAATTTCAACCAAAGCATCCAGTCTATACCCGCTTTGTGTGAGAAATTCTTCTTCAGGGTTGAGTCCGATTGAAGTCAACAGTGCAACCACATCTTTTTGAAAAATCGATGGCGTAACATCAGAAGAAATGAATGCTTGATGGCAGTGTTCTTGAAGTATTTCGGGCAGACCAACGTTTGATCGCTCTAGCACTCGCCAAAGATGCCACTGGAAAAGCTGACTTAATGCCTCTAAAGTCAATTCTTCTTGCTTCTCGAGAACTGCACTCACAAACGCATCGTTAAACATCAAAGGCGCATCAACATTCGCTACGGCATATGACCATGCAATGTTAGATAAACTCTGTGCAGTGAACGATGCCAAGTCATGTGATTCCCCAATAACACCTTCAACATTCGTGAAAATATCAGATCGCAACTCATTAGCTGTCGCAAAAGACCAGACCGTGTTGGAGAGCTCTTGCGCTTTGAAAGATGTCAAGACATTTGATTCGACAAGTTCATCCCCGACTTTGCGAAACAGATCAGGGTGATGAACATTGGCAGTAGCATATGCCCAGAGTATGTTCGAAAATGTTTGAGATGCAAATGATTGCAATCCATCTAATGCAACAACAAAATTCCCAATTTTCTCGAACAGACTAGGATGTCGTTCATTCACAGTCGCATAAGCCCAAACGATATTGGAGAGATTCTGAGGAGTAAAACCATCCAAGTCACCTCGTGCATTAATATCATCACCAATTTTCTTGAACAGAGCAGGATGTTTGGCATCAAGAGTTGCGAATGCCCACACAATATTTGCAAGTTCCTGCGGGTTGAATGAATCTGTATCAACTCGCTTCATGATAGCATCCCCAACTTTCTTGAAGAGATGAGGATATGACTCGTTGACTTTAGCGTAAGCCCAAACTATGTTTGAAAGATTTTGAGGCTTGAATGAATTCAAGTCATCCATCTCCACAATGACATCTCCGACTTTCTTAAACAAGTCCGGTCTCAACTCATTGGCAGTTGCAAAAGCCCACACGATATTTGAAAGTTCTTGCGGGTTAAATGAACTTAAATTATTCGAGGCCACAACACTGTCTGCAACTTCCTCAAACAAACCAGAGTGACATTGATTGGCGGTTGCAAAAGCCCATACGGTGTTAGAGATTTCTTGAGGTTTGAATGCTTTCAAGTCACCTCGTTCTACAATTGTACTCCCAATCTTTTCAAATAGAACAGGATGTTGTAATTTAGCAGTAGCAAACGACCAAACGGTGTTTGAAAGTTCTTGGGGTTTGAATCTATTCAAGCTACCTTGGCTACAAATAGCATCTCCTACTTTCTTGAATAGTTGTGGAGATGATTCGTTGAGAGTGGCATAGGCCCAAAGAATATTTGCAAGAGCTTGAGGGGTAAAAGATTTCAATCCATCACTGTCCACAATGTCCTCGGCAAGCTTCTTGAATAGGTTAGGATGAGTTTCATTGGCTTTCGCATAGGCCCAAACAGTGTTTGAAAGAGCCTGGGGTTTGAATGACTTGAGGTCGCCAAACGATACTATACCATCCCCAATTTTCTTGAAGAGACCGCCATGCACTGCATTGAGAGTAGCGTACGACCAGACTGTATTAGAAAGTTCTTGTGGCTTGAAGGAATTTAAATCATCCAACATGACAATAGTGTCTCCTACTTTCTCGAACAGTAAAGGATGCGATTGATGAATTGTCGCATATGCCCATAAAATGTTGGAAAGTTCTTGCGGTTTAAAAGTGTTCAAAGAAGGCGATGCCGCAACAAAATCCCCCATGGACCGAAAAAGATACGGATGTGACACTTTTAAAGTTGCGTAGGACCAGAGCGTATTGGAAATCCCTTGTGGATCAAAGTCATGTAGCTGTTTGAGGGCGGCAGGTGCGATGTTTTGAAATAATGTGTCACCTCTTTGCAAGGTAGGGTCATACCCCAACAGTGCATAAGCATACGCCAGGTTTGCCAGACAACGCGGATCAAACTGCGCAAGACGATGACATGCTGCTTCCGCAAAAGGATGAAACAAGTCTTGTTTGGGACTGCCATTGTCATCGAAGAGAATGTTGTGAAAGGCTTGGTGATTGATGCTGCTATTGTTCTGCGATCCATGCGTCCACCGAAGCTCTCGTGAAATTTTCGCCAATGAGAGAATGATGGTTGTGAGTTCCTTTGGTCTACACTTTTTCAATAGTTTGATAGTCTGCTGAATAAGAGAAGATATCTGAGACTCTCGGTGCATGAATTCGTCGTTTTGGTCAACATGATTTTGTTGATGTTGCTGAGTTTGCCGCCGTAACAGTAGTGGTAAATAGTTCCATGCAGCAGCCACGGTAGTTGGAGATGAAAAGTGGAAATTTTCCAGTGTCTTTTGAACAAGGTCTTGGACCGTATGACAATCCCTTACATTCCAATAACCATAATTTTGGCGGTCGCCACGTTTCCGCGATGAGTTATCCCTCGCCCCGGTGAATTTTCTGCAACATTGCCTGTGGACTGTATACAACATGATCGGCGTCGCGAAAGACTGCCGGTGAGGAAGTGATGGCCGATGCGAAGGCAGGCGTAGAATAGTGACTATATTTTGAAAGAATGATTTGTTGGCGGCGATACGTTTGAATGTCGTGGGGCCCATCCAAATTTGGAATTTTGGAGAGCTCCCAATGAACGCCATGTTGCCAATTTCTCTCTCAGGCAATAATATAGAGCGTTTCTTTGACGTCAGCCGTTCTCGCGTCTGTCCCCACTTGCGAACTCAATCCTGGACGGTATTACATTGGGTTCGTCCGCTAGCTTGTCTGCTGTGGTGATCTTGTGGTGATATGGAGGCCTGACAAATTTACCTTTACGTTACCGACACTTCTATTTTCGAACCTAATGGCTAGTTGATAAAATAATCAATTTACGATTTTTTGAATCAATATCCTATAAAATACATCTTAATTAAAGGTACAAATGGCTGCTGCCGCACCATCCACTTTCAGTCGTCGATTCTTCCGAAAAATCGATCAAGTCGATTGATTCACTTCTTGTTACAATACGAACGCCAGTGCCAGTGGATCCTCATTATTTCGCCTCCCTCCATCGATCTAAATGCCCCGATCATGATTCGTAAAGCCATCATCAACAATTCTCAATCTCTGCCAAGACAAAGATGGCACACGATTCCAAATCGGCCGTTTCCCCAGACGAACAGGCTTTATTCCGACGGACGCGAATTGAACACGTCATCAAATCTTCCGCTGCATTCCTTCACTCGACAAAATCATTTAGCGGCGCATCCGCTCCGTGGCGAAGACGACAATAACAGCAATAACAATAGCGTCAATGCACTGCAGTATCCAATTTCACTGCTGTCTTCAAAGTGCCCAACATTTACACTCAAAAACATCCAACGAAGGCACAATTCCATCGTCCATCGTCAGTATCACACAACCCTTCCCGCCGAACGAGGAGCAGCGATTGTCCTCACCCTCGCATCCATCGCAGCCACCGCCAAGGCGGGTCAGTACGCTGTAGAGGGCTACAAACAGTGGAAGGAGGCCGCTCAGGCTCCGGCCGACGATGACGACACGCAACGACCTCAGGGGAACACTCATGCCACCGAGGATCAACCACAACAACGAGACCAACAGCAGCAGCAGCAGGAGGAGGAGGTAGATTCGACGGCACACGCAAAGGGAGACAGCAGTGCTGCCGGCGGTGCAGATGCCAAGGAGACCACCAACAAGGAACGGCCCAGAGAAAACTTTTTTGCGAAATTCTTCAATCTTTCCGTCGGCTCCAAATTTTATGAAGGTGAGCTTCCATCCAGACTTTTTCAGTTTTGAACAATTCACTCTTACATCACACACGCAATCGATCGAACACATCATCTACAAACAAACAGGAGGATTCGAAGACAAAATGACCCGCAAAGAGGCCGCTCTCATACTCGGCGTACGCGAATCGTCCACTCCCAAACGGATCAAGGAGGCGCATCGCAAACTGCTTATTTTGAATCATCCTGATACCGGAGGGAGTACCTACCTTGCGGGAAAAATTAATGAGGCCAAGGAGTTGTTGTTGCAGGGGAAACGGATGTGAGATTGAAGAGGGAAATGTTGGATGTGGAAATGGGTTGCGAGTTATGTGGATTTCGTGCATTGGTTCTCGGATGTTGTAGCGTAGTGTGAGATTTCGTGGTGAGATTTCGTGGCTGTCAGGAATCAAAGACTCAGTAACTCCGTGTTAAGCAACGAACTACTAACAACACTATCGAGGCATAGAGCAATGCTGTGGAGGTGGGTCTATCCCACGACATGCCACGAGGTACATGCTTGCTTCGAATTTATGCTTATTAACAAGGGCACGACATGTTCATTGGCCAATGTCGTGAAACATCATGATATAGATTTATATTATGTTGTGGTGGTAGCGACAACTGCGAAAAGAAATAAAACCCCAAATTCCCAATATCTTCTTCTCTTTTATTACTTGTGACGTCTATAGGATAGTGAGCTTGTCGCGTTGCCAACGAAGATTAAACAAAAACTCGGTTCACAAGCTTTGATTTTAAATAGACAAATCAGGGCGTCAGCTGATGTCAGAACCATAAATAATGGATTAGTCTAACCTTAATTAATATGTTATGAAGAAAGCCAGCACAGGTAGGTTTCCGTAGAGTGATGACGAAAGATGCGGTGAATCAACCATTTCCCCCACAATATCGGGAGAAACTCGACCAACGACAGCCAATCACGCCGTGCAGGACACTCTTAATAGTCCTGGCTCTTACTGGAAGCACTCTTTCCTCCAGCTGATTTCTTAGGCAAAAGCACCGCATGGATATTCGGCAATACTCCACCACTGGCAATTGTAACTCCACCTAGCAATTTATTCAACTCTTCATCATTCTTCACCGCCAGTGTGATATGCCTCGGCACGATACGACTCTTCTTGTTATCCCTCGCAGCGTTACCGGCCAACTCCAAAATCTCGGCCGTTAAGTATTCCAGCACCGCAGCAAGGTACACGGGCGCACCGGCTCCCATTCGCGTGGCGTATTTGCCTTGACGGAGATAGCGACCGATACGACCGACGGGGAATTGAAGTCCGGCTTTGGCGGATGCGGTGGTGGACTTCTTTTCGCCGCGGCCTCCTTTTCCTTTTCCTGTTACAAATGGAATGAGAAGGCCGCGTGGAAAGATCAGCATGACGCAAATCACGAGAGATTATCGAAATGTGACAAAACAGAGACCAATCCATTCCACGCTGTGGATAAACCAACATGAGCTCACCTGACATGGTTGGGTTGGTTTATTCGAGATGATACGGGGAGAGGCGACGTGACACTTCGCAGTTTAAATTGTTTTTATTATGAGACCGGATTGCTGTAAAGGGACGGAGGGGGGGGCAAAAATTCCGAATCAGGCCCGTGCGAGCGCGCCGAAATCGGATCGGTATCTTTCGACCCTGAAAACCGGCGCGGCGTTAAGCCTGTTATTTTAAAAAAACTAAGATTTCATAGAGTACTTCAATTATGTTTGGGAATTTATTGATCTTTTATACGAAGCTTCGCACGTTGGTTCTGAATTCGAAACGTACAATACCGTACTACGAACCTCTCCACTGGAGGTATGGTGCTGTTGTGGCAACTATGGTACTCGAGAGATCATAAAAAATTCGACGATCGCCGCAGCAGGTCCGCTCCCTGAGTGAACAATACACAACAAACCATGGCTAAGACACCCTCCAAACAAGCTCCTGCCAAGGCAGCCAAGAAGCCCACCGACGGCAAGAAGAAAAAGTCTAAGAAACGCGTCGAGTCCTATTCCACCTATATCTACAAGGTGCTCAAGCAAGTCCACCCTGACACCGGAATCAGTAAAAAGGGCATGTCCATCATGAACTCGTTTATTAACGACATCTTTGAGCGCATCGCCGGCGAGGCTGGAAAACTAAGCACATACAACAAGAAGGCAACGTTGAGTTCCAGGGAAATTCAGACGGCTGTGAGGCTGATGCTTCCGGGGGAATTGGCCAAACACGCAGTGAGCGAGGGAACTAAGGCCGTGACCAAATTCTCTTCAGCTTAAATAGTCTCATTCCTGATCGAGGTCATTTCCCTTCTGCTAAGTAAGCTGTTTCGGGGTAGCAGTTCTGACGGAGAATACATTTTATACAGTCTAGCATTTTGGCTTGATACAGTCTTCTCTTTACTGCGGTCAAATTGGTTTAGCCGAAGCCGCGTCGAGAAGCTAGCTCACAGGTCGTAGATCATGATGCACTAATTTAATATTGTAATATTATTTAACAACACTATAATATATTCCATCCCGAATCGTTTGTCTATCGACACCGAAAAAGCAAGAGATCCAAGGCAGCTGAAGGTTGTCTTTACATTAAAATGCGATACTACATGTACTGGTGCACGAATTCTTTTTCCTGGTATTATAGGTTTCATTTTTGTGCTCATTTCCTACTTTCAATGGACCATAGCTTTGGACAATCATAATTGTTTCCGGTTCGATCGTTGCTGCTGCATCCAAACGAAACTGATATACATGGATCATGACGATTAAGTCCATTCTTTTATATAATCTGAAAAGTCTAGCTGGAAATAACAGCATGCAAGAACGAAAAATTCGTGTGCATAACGCTGCTCGAATGCTGAGTTAGTGCCCTATTCGTCTCTTACCGTCCTCCAAGCCGTTCGTCGTTGTGAGTTTGAGATGTTGTTTGAGGCGTTATGCAGTATGAGCTCAAAAAAGAGGTTTGGCATATTACCAAAAGCAATACAAAACTCATGTCTGTTTTCACTTCAGATGCCTATCACTTTTGATCATTGAATTTAGAAGTTAATCTGCAAATATGATACACCTTTCAGAGCTCCATTAGCTCGCATTTTGTTACAAGTCCAAAAGATGATAAAACTAGCTGGTGCACCCCCTTGCTTCGAGTGATTTCTTCGTGCCAAATGACAAATCTTGCATCCTCTCACTCGGAAAAAGGAAGAAGCAACAACGTTATGAAACATACTCTTCTCCTACTCCTTATTCGTCGCTCAGCAACATCCCCAACCAATTAAATAACTTCAATTGCCTCGTCTCAATCGCCTGCAGCGCGACATCCTGCGGCACCAAATTCTTCAACACAGCTTTCATGAAGGCGGCATTAAACCCGGCCAAACTCCCATACACAGCGTCCTTCCAGTACTTTTGAATGAATTTCTCTCTGGTATTGGGGTTCAATCCACGTCGGATAAAAAGGTAGGACAGTCCCCAACAAACGGCCGTGACTAGTGCTTCGTAGACTACCGTCCATAGCTTTTTGGGCGTGTCAAACCCAAAGAGGAAGATTCGTTTGGCGGCTGCAGACTGAGTGGCCCACAGCATGAAACTCGCGACGAGCCCACTGAAATTTCCATTCAATATGCATTCCATGAGAGCATCGCTGTCGGTGGCACAATTTTGGACGGAATCATAATTCTCTTGGACCCAGTTCATCCACTGGGGCAGTCGGGATTGAATTTCGGCCGATGCGGCAATAATACCCATGAAGAGAACAAAGTAGTTGGCAATGGTAAAAATGACTTGTTTCTTCTCTTGGGATTTGTAGTATTTGACGTATGGATCATGATCGTCTTCATCGGATGGTTGGTTTCTTTCATTTTGGGGTCCGGACGAGTTGGCGGCGAGTGATGATCCGTTTCGCAGTAAGAATAATTCGTTCAGTTTCCGTAATTGTTGTTCAATGGCTGCATCAGTGGCATTGTTGTTGCCGTTAATGTTGAATGGTTTTGCATCGGTGTTTTGCGTCGATTCGGGACTGAAGCTCGCTTCCTCTTGAGCGCTGACACCATGGGCGGTAGCATCTTTTTCGATCATTCCAATGGAAGTTTGATGCTCCATAAAATTTCTAGGCACGGTTTCTACATTCGGAAGCATTGGTATCTTTGGCAAAACATTTCCCAACCCATGTTGTCGTTGGCCATTCTCCACGCCGACGTCAAACGCCATTCCATTCGAATGTAAAGGCTGCGCCTTGATTGCATTACTCTGCAACAAGGCCGTCGCCGCATTCAACAGTTGAAGCTGTGCATTGATCCCCGACAAATTTGCCGAGCTGGGATACGGACTTGGTTCTGCCGATGGTGAATCTGGCGGTCGGGATATGTAGGGTGGAATACGATGGTTGTGCATGTTGTATGGATCGGGTATGGATTGTTTGTGTGGTGGTTGGGGAGTGGATGTTTTGAATTTGAGTACGAAATGGGATCCGTCGGGAAGGAAGGGACAGAGTACCACTTCTGTAGGACAAGTGCGGGAGCGTGCATGGACGGTGGAGGATGAGCTCACAAGAGGAACATCACTCAACCGATTTCACGACGTGATAAAAATAAAATCCTTAATTTGATTACTTACCTTGATGAGGAACTACATTTTCATCCAACAGCCTGACATCCTCCAACTTTTTGTTGTTGCCCCCGGCTTCGCTGACACTGTTCGCCTTTAACTTTCTCAATACACAGTTGTAAACGTGTTGCTGCATTTCTGCGGAAGTAGTCCCTTCGTACCATGAGACGGTGATGATCCCTTGATCTCTTGTGAATGGTTCATGAGCGTTGTGTACCTTGTTGACATTGGTGTTGGCAGGTAAATCATGGGTGTCCACATGTACCTTGCCCTTCTCATCGAGCGGGAGCATGACGGTGCTGAGACTCAAACTACGGAATCTTCGTAGCGAGCTGAGTCTACGAAAGGGAGTCAATTGCGATGCATGGTTGCTGTTGTTGTTGTTGTTGTTGTTGTTGTTGTCAGCAATGGCATCTTGTAGTTCTTCTTGTAAACGCAATGTAATGGTTCGTCTTCCCGGCGGAGATACGTAGGATATTCTTGAGGGGTGAGATGAATTTGATGTTGGTGCGGATGGATCGTATGTCGCGTTTGTAAGGGATGTTCTTGTTGGTGAGGATACGTGAGCCGTTGTCGTTGGTTGGACAACCTGTGTTGCATCGGCATTCACAAGTGCATGATTTGACAGTAACAAAGAGTGAGCCTCCTCCTTCTTCTCATCGTCCTCGGCGTCTTCTTGAATGAAAACTGCTGGCGTGGAATGCTTCTCCTGGTGAAACCGTGGCGCATCGAGTTCGAAAGAAGATTTAAAAAAACTGTCGTCTTCCACGAACGTTTTCGCAGCTGCGGTCTGAATCGGCGTTCCTTCCACATCGGATAGGAAATGAACGAATTTCTTGGTAGACGACAATGTCGCCTGATGACGTCGATCCGCCGTGGGTAAGATCGTGGGCGTCGTGGGCAGCGTCGCCGCATCGTCGTCGTCATCGTCGTCGTCTTGACCAGTGTGATCAGTGCTTATTTCAAATTGTGGCGAATGTGCCGTAGAATCCTTCGTGGATTCATTCGCATCATCGCTATTCTTCGCACCTTGCTCCTGTGAAGCATTCCCATCATCGTTGATATCAACGGCATCCACATGGACATCGTTTGCACCGCAAGATTCAATAGGTGAATCCCACAGAGAAGAGGATTCATTCCCGGTTTCGTCCGGCGATCGTTGCAATTCCGGGGAGTTTTCGCTAGTGTTTGAAGTCATTTGTGGATCAGACTGATGTTGCAGGGACGCCGAATAGGAGTTATTTCACCAATTATGGCAGTGTCAATACGAGGTTCAGATGATGCAGACACAAAACTACTATACGATACAATACTCCACGAGGAAGAAGAAAAAGCGAAACCTAATTTTTGTGTGTCATGCGCTGTGATGGAGTGGGCCAACCGTGCGCATACCTCGAGAGTCATTCTTGGATTTTTATTGTCTTTTGGGATTTTCTCTTGACATTATGATGTCGTGGTGTGATGAGGTGGAATATGGTGTGTATGCACCACGAGGAACTTCTCTCATTTTCGCTGGGCCTTCAATCAAAACACGGTCTGTCCCCTGCCAGTTGTTGTCGGAGAAGGTGACAGTTTTTCCAAAAAGGTGCGGGGGCTGTTTCCGGGGAGGGAGTTGAGGGAAGTGTGAATTACATACTCAATGGCACAAATATTATTTTATTGATTTTTTAAATTGAGCATTTTCAGATATTTCAAAAGTGTTAAATTTCAAAAGAGTGAACAAAAAGTCATGTCCAAAAATGTCGAAATTCAAAAAATCTTAACTTTTTCAGAAATTTAAGCCGTATTACACACGTTAGAGGAAAACAGAATGGCTATCTGGTAGGATTATGAATAGTAGCATTCCTAAGTAAATATCATTGTCACTCACTAGACTTAAATGTACTGCAGTGCCACATTTTTGATTTGGAGCCTATGTGTCCACTTTCTTGGTTACTTTTAAGCCCATTAAGGGAAACAAGTTGGTTTATTTGTGAGAATTTCATCTTTTTGGGAAATTTTCAGTCATTTCTGACAGAATTGTCTGAAATTTCCAAAAAAGATGAAATTCTTGAATCTCGGCATTTTCTATTTTCAAACCTACCACAGAAAAAACCAATCTTTGGTCAACGGGATAATGATAATGAGAATTTCAGATGATTCAAAAATCTCAGCCATTCGTCTGAAATCTCTGGAATAGTTAACAATAATTTGAGCTTTTTCAGAAAATTAAGACTTTTGATTCACATCTCAGCAACAAGATTTTGAGTGACTTATATCATATTGTACCTTTTTGTTGATAATCAGTGCATGAGGACAAATGAAAGTGAGGGTTGTTCTATGTGTAATTTCTCATTAGATGGCATTCGGATTATAATATGGATCATGCAGCTGCTGCATGATGTGTGAAATCGGATTAAAGTGTCATCCTACAAATCAGCTGTTAAGCTGAAATTTACAGAAAAGCTACTAAATTTTAACTTTTTTCTTATATTATGTTACCCTTCAATTCCAAAAAATGGATGAGATATCCAATCTGTTCGTCAAATGCCTACAAGGCTTCATTTTTTCATTTCGTCCTATTTCCCTTACCTCACCTTACCGGTGTACAATAAAAGTATTACTTTATTTTCTGTTTTCACTCTTGGGCATACCATTGAAGATCCAGCTGTACGAGAAAAATTACCAGAATGTGCCATGTTTTCCGTGATGTATTTCCATTTTTTCAAAACTTAGCCATTCTGACAAAATATTACTATTTTTGTTAAGGTGTTTGCCATCAGCCAACCAGAATTTAGGCAGGCTTCCTCGGCCATCTTTTAGACATAAAGAACGTGGAGTCACGTCGCTCGAGGAATACAAGAGTCATGAGATTGGCAGCAAGACGTCAGCAGGGAGTGCCTTTATAGTTCAAATAATATTTAATTGTCACGTTTCACACTTAGATGGATTCATACATGATGAATCGCATGAAAGGTACATCAAATCCGTATCTATCACCTCCCACAACTTGCCTGGGAATTATAGTACGATACAATATCAAACACATCAATCGCGAACGCTACAATACATTAGAGAGAGAGCATGGAACAGTCGTAACATCAAGTTAACATCAAGCAGACATTTTGTACCACATTTTTATTAAAACACAAACAATCATGATAATTCTTTCGTCAGTCTACGGCGTCTCGGCAGCGCTAGTGTCTCTAGCATCGGTCCATTCATCGTGTGCCTTTCTGTCGTCTCCCTCTTCACCAGTCGCCATCAAATCATCCGCAAGAAGCACCGTCAATTACCGGCCTCGGCCACCCCCATCAACGCCATCATGCCGCGTGACCGCCACTCGTCAACAAGCCACTTCTGCCCCACTCCACGACACCTCCCTCTCCCCTGGCATAGCCGCCATCGACAACGCCCTTCCCGCTCTCTCCTCCCTCTTTTCACAACTCCGATCCCTCCCCTACTTCTCGCTCTACAGCTGCGACATGCTCGGATCCTGCGAATACATGCCGCAAGAACTCTTCGAGTGCTACACCGAATCCTGCGAGATTTACCCCGTAGACGACGACGAAGTCCCTCCGGCCATCAAGACCGACGATTACAACGAGCACGAATTCGAACTGGACGGGTGGGCTCGGTGGGACATGCCCTCAGATGATTATTACTCCACTCTCCAATTCCCCGAGGATTATACCGGATACGACGGATCGGAAATTTGGAACTTTATCCATTCGCGGATCGGATTTCATGACGGCGCCACCAGGGAGGATGAGTATGATGCTGATGATTGGAAGGCGGATTTCAATAAGGCCGTCAGTGGATTGCATGCCATGGTCAGTGCTCAGGTGGTCAGGGGGATCAAGGAAAAGATTGCAGAAACTGGTGGAGAAGGAATTGATACCGAGTCGTATCAGTGGACAGATCCCGTTGTGGAGTTTGAGAGACGACTCGGACCTCATGGTGAAACTCCAGAGGCTGTGGAAAATCTATACTTTACCATGATGTTGTTGTTATCCGGAGTCAAGGCGGCGAGAGACAGATTATTGGCGGATTGCGATTCAGGAAAAATCGGCGAAGGAAATGAGGCACTCAAAGCAATTCTCTCTCATCCTCTCATGGACGACCCCTCCATCGATGCGGCTGTCCGACGTCTCAAAGAACATGCACTCAAAGATACCAATAGCCTGTGGGAGGCTAGGATGCGGACCCGCGACCTAATGCGCATAATGAATTGTGTCCAATGCAATAAATGTAGATTTCATGGAAAAATCTCAACTTTGGGATTGAGTACAGCGTTGCAATTGGCGGTGGGGCATCGAGGGACAGGAGGGGATGTGGAGAAGGTTCATAGGGTGGAGTTGGCAGCATTGGTTACGTCATTAGGAAAGTTTTCGAGTGGGATCGAGTTGTGTTTGGAGATGCAGTAGTGTGTGAAACGCAGCAGATTGTGACACATAACTTTGAGGTAATGAAGCGGTTTCTCCTGTCCCATGAAGAGGGTCTACGCAATGCAACAAATGATTGCCAGTTGCAATAACTTTTATTTGCAGTAATGATCAAGATTGAACAAATATATATCGATATCTTTTACTCTGACTTCAAAGTTGCTGTCATTCCATCTGTAGAATTTACATTTAACGGCACGTTGACAGAATTTTTCGCATCTACGCACAGTGACTCATGAAAACATGAGAGAGTTAATCCCGGTGTGTTTACAACGATGCATTGATCCCCGGTACGACGAATTTGTAAGGTACGCCCTTTTTCGCAACAGCCTTAATTACAAATGCTGGACTGCTCCATCCCTCAGGGTCCTGAGATAAAGAATTCAATAGCATGAGTGAGGGCACGAGTTGAGTGGCAAAAACTTTTACGATAAATACATGCTATTACATGTTAAACACTGACCTCCAAAGGATACCCCTCCCCAATACGAATCGGCGCGGCGCTACTGCTAGTTTCGCCATCTGCGGAAGATTGCTTAAAGGTAGCATACGCCACATCTCCATTGGGGGCTAGAAATTGTACAAATGTAACTTGATCGGAGTTCAACTTGGATAAGAAGTCGGAATACGATATGGATGGTTCTTCGAGAGTGCCTGTGGTAGGACTTGAACCTCCTGATTTCATGTTGATAATCAATGTTCATGTTTGAAGTGCACTACAAGCTGAAAGCAAAGACATAAAAATGAGTACACAACAACGTACCACGATAATTGAAAGACAGAGAATTGAAAGGAGTTAACTTCACGCCCCCCCTCTCCATCGTCTCTGCTTCGGCACGTGCCACGCCCGGAAGCGATAGCACAGCCATGCTGCTTCCTACTGCGACCATTGTAGAGAATTCATGAAGAAATGAGCGACGGTGGGAGATCGATTGTGAATGATCATTAAAATGAGATAATGCTTCGTATACATTGCGCTCGGATGGGTCGACGAACGCAGGATGACATGATTCGAGTCTTGCGGCTTCACGTGCAAAAGGTGACACAAATGCCGCAGCGGGAGAAGCCACTACAGTCAAGACGCTTATGGCTGCTTTCAGGAAGTTTGTAGCAGCCATGATGATGCGATCAATGAGAGAATGCGGCACAAGAGGGTATTATGGTAGACTGGTGTTAGTGAGACAATGCGTTGGTCGAAGGGGTAGAACCTGTATAGAGCCTGGGTAGAGCCTGGGTAGAGCCTGGGTAGAGCCTGGGTAGAGCCTGGGTAGAGCCTGGG
>JALLPC010000152.1:0-16566 GCA_036940045.1 Stephanocyclus meneghinianus | reverse complement strand
CAGAGCAAGCCTTGCCATGGAGGGGAAGAGTGTCATACCCATGCTTATGGCCCTTTTTGTACACAAGAGGGAGTACATATAAGGTATCAGAAAGTACCTATAGAAAGTGTAGTAAGTACAGCAGATTGCTGTAGGTGACATACAGATAAGTAGCATGGTATGTACTAGGTATGTACTGGGTCCTTTTTGCCAACTACCTTTCCATCTCATACCCAGTGTATTACTCATTGGTATATCACTTGTATGTGAGAAGCATGTGGTGTACACATCATGATATGGGAGTTAAGGTAGTCCTTCAAGAGAGTTTGCTCACTAGAGATTAGCATCCATCACTATGATAGAACTGTTGTGTGGACATGCTGCTCCTGGACAACACCCAGACCAAGAATAGAATAAGTAGAGTGCTAGCAATTAGGTTACCAAATTAATCATTATTTTTATAATTACCATTCTTTTTAATCCTCTAAGTCCATAGACCTTCTGATCCTCCTGGACTGTCAGGTCAGTGTCTGTTCCAGATTTGCTCACCACAGTCGGATATCTGATTTGCAGAAAAGTCTCTTCAGTATTTCTGGAAATTTTGCTCTTCTTCATTTAACTTGGATTCCATTTTATCTGGATGAAAGAGGAGAAAGATTTTCAGCTGTACAATAGAACAGTAGCACAAGCTGCAAAAAAATACTATTTAGCTTTAGCATGTCATGACTCGCCCACCACTGCCCCTTGCCAAATAGGAATGGCTGTGTCACTTTGGAGCATAAGTCAAAATTTTTGAAACTATTTTTGAAACTAGAAAAGTTACTAGAAAAAGTAGTGTGGTATCTTATATAGTCAGTATTTCTAGTGACAGTTGTTGCACTTATTTTATTTGAAATTTATATCAAGATTTTTAACTTCTGATATGTATGAGTAAAGTAGCCCATTTCTCTTTTCCTTCTTTTCCTCCTTTTCTTTCTTCTTCTTCATAATCTTTTTCTCTGGTGAGATACTTTTTCAGGTTAGAAAATATACTTACAGCAGCTGCGGAGTTTTTACCAAAATTTTTATTACTTATTCATATTTGCATTCCAAGATTTTGCTAGTTCTGTCAGTATTATTTTTGTTGAGTTCCTGATCAGCTTTGCTTGCACTATTCTTTGCTGGTGTAAAGTAAATATTTTTTGAAACTGGCCTGGGTAGAAAGGAGGGTAGTGTTTTTCATTGTGCACTTGTGCTTTGAGCTTCAAGTGCACTGCGCACATGGCCACACTCAAGCAACTGTTGCAAAACGTTGGATGATCATATCGTGGATGTGGACATAGTCATAGATGAAGATGTAGTTGATGATAAAGAAATGAATTTAGTCTTGCAAGTAGTCATTAACGTAGTTGACCAGGTCATTGAATGTAGATTTCCTTGGAGTTGTGAAAAGGTATTGGTCAATTTTGACCACAAGTAAAACATAGGAGTACTTGTAAAAAGTAAGAGTAAATTGCATACTGAGTAGATATATCACTCCTGCAAAAGACATCAAAAATAACTTCAAGAGAGTAGTTACAGCATCAGGTTTTCAAGAAAAAACTCATCTACGTGAGGAAATTGGATGACTGTCATTGTAATTGATGTAAGCAAAGACATTTACATAGATGTTGATGTCTGATGATCGCAAGGAGAGTTATGGCTTGTATCATGCCTGAAAGGACTGGAAGAGTAGGAGTTTTTAAAATTGGTTGAAGTTGCATTTTTGTGCACTAGAGATTTCTTACATGAGAGTAATGTACTTCAAAAGACTTGTAGAACAGTTTCTGTGTCAAGTTTTCGAAAAGAATTCATGGAGTCCCAAGATGAGGAAATTGAATGACAACATTGTGGATGTCATAGCCATAGTCTTAGATGTTGACTTTTGATTATTCCAGGGAGAGTCATGGATTCTAGCAAGATCATGAAAGTGATACAACAGGTGCTACCCTTGACTGTTTTTGGATCTAGTTGTTGGAGACTCAATGTTGTCTATCTTTTTGAACTCTTGTGCTTAAGCCTGAATTTTTTCAGGATGGTTTTCATGTAACCTGTGAACATTTTTAATTTGTATCTCTGTCCTTATCAAAGATAAATCTCAACAAAATTGACTAGATTGAATTCAATGGGGTCTAAATAAAAAAATTTAAGCACTTTTTAGTCAAGCAATAGTATAAACAGCTGTCTCTTACCATGGGCTATGAACTGGTGGATAGCAGATGCTACCTTCTTCAAATCAGCAAAGATAACCAGCTCTCTTTGGGTTTCTACTGTTTTTCAGTGAGTCTGTCTTTATGATCAGACCAAGAAAACCAAAACGGATACCGAGATCAAGATCAAGATGAAGACCGAGACAGAGACCAAGACAGAGAGGAGATGAAGATAGAGATTGAGATACTAACGGAAATGAAGGCAGAGATGGAGATGGACACCGATACCAAGATCCAGCTCAGACTGAGACCAAGACCAAAACCAAGATGGAGAGGGAGAAGGAGACCGAAACTGAGATGGAGATGAAGAATGACACTGAGACCGAGATGGAGATCAAGACCAAGATTGCCACTGAGATGGAGACCAAGACCAAGATAGAGACCAAGACCAAGATTGAGACAGAGACCAAGATGAACTCATTATTATAATTTATATTTGAACTACTTATACTCATCAATCAGTTTCTTTTAGTTATTGAAAAAATTAATTAGCTTACATTCTAAAACTTTTAATTTGTTCTCGTGTTACAGAGAACAAAACAAGCTGTAAAATCGTCCGGTGCAGTTTCCAGCAGACGTAACAATCCACCGAATCCATGGGATGTCCTCGCCAGCAGCTAGCGATGCTGCAACCAATATGGTGAACATCACATGTGCTCTCAATGTTTGCAGTAATGATGCCATTGATCAGAAGAAGCCATTTCAGAGGCAGGAGAACTGCAAACATTTTTTCATTGAAAATATACTATGTACATATGTAAGCCCACCAAAAAAAAACAAGTTGATGTGTAGTNCGTGTTGGTCCCGTAATGGAGAATCTATTATATGAAATTTCTATCAAGAAAATGGGTTTAGAAGCCTGAAAAAACAAAACGTCCAGAAAATAAGTGAGATTTTGTAAAATGAGACGATCTCACTGATTTCCTTGTTTACCGTTTTATACAGTAGCTATTAACAGGTTTGTTGGATAGGTTAAATTGTGGAGCTTATTACACCATGCTCGCGAGAATTGCAATATTGACGAAAAAATGCAATCTTGACTACTTAAATGAATTTCAAACATTGCTGTTGCATGGATTTACCAGGAATTGAATGAATATTAAGACAGAGTAATGGAAGGAATGTGAGAGTCAATTAACTTGAGTGTATTGGTCGTGCTGGATCAAAATCCAGTACTTTGCCCACCATCCACTTTCATCGTAACTTTTCTCAAGAAATCCAACATGATACCCAGGAAGTGACTGGATAGAAGTTAGTTGTTCTTTTCTGTCTGGCATACTGCATGCAAATGCATTTGTTTCAATGTTTATCACTACTCTTCCAGGCTGGAGAAGACTTGGTGGTACACCCCATCCAAATATGATGATTGCCCCACCTGGGCCTAGAGTTCCCTGGTGCTTTTCATATTCGCTTGTGGGGATACTGTAACAAGGTGATCCTCCTTCTGCCAGTTTTGCTGATTTAATCTGAATAGTTTCAAGAGTTCCATTTAACATCCCAACAGATACACATCGTCGAGATGATAGCCCAGTGAACATTTGACTCCACGAATTCACCAATAACCAGGCTTCTTGGTCAAGACGTAAGAAGAAATCAGATGTTGAGCTACTCAATGCAGCGACACGAGAGTAGCACTTTTCAAGAAGTTTGACTTCATCTTCCAGATCAGAAGTTTGAACCTTGAAATCCTTGTTCTTGCTACCAAAAATGTGGCCAGCTTGGGGAGACCGCATACCTTGAATGTTTGCATATGACGTCGCTCCTGTAGAGTTCATGTTTCCCTGATGTTGTTCAAGTGAAAATTGGTTGCCTAGAATTATTTTTAAAGATAGAAAAAGTTTATTGTCCTCACCATCTTCTGCATCTGTGTTGATAGAATCGCATACAACTCTGCCAGCTCACTAGAGGGCATGTCAAATACATACGACTGGGGACCCTGGGCACTGAACACAGTGATTGTCAAACTGTTCCCTCTGTCAATGCTAAAATGACTGATTTCTGTCCAGCTAACGCACCAAGGCTCTCTTGAATCATTATCGATTGCCCAAAGACATTGTTTACTGGCTATAATCAAATGACTTGGTGTGGTAACATGACCAAGATAAGCATCATCAACTGTTTCACCTCCTGTGACAATCTGCTGGCTGAAAAATAGCCAACGGTGTGAGGTGAAACACCAGCATAAAACATGTGCCTCAGTGGACCAATGACACTTACGCCTTGGCAGAAATATTATCATATGGTATGAGATTCACACAACAACCAAATGATGTTGAAATTCTTGGCAGGGCCCTCCGCATTCTCTTGTTTGCTTTCATTACAATCGCTTTTTCACTTGCAGCATCAGAAACATGATTCATTACAACAACTGCTGCATCGCCAACTCCAACAACAGGTTTAACAACAGCACCAACAAGCGCCTTCCCAACTCCCTTAACAAGTCCAACTGCACCATGACGAGATGCGTATATTGCAGGCTGCTCAAAAATGCCATTTGCACCAGATTGAAAGCCCCTAGTCACACATGCACCAGCGAGGCTTAATGAATCTTCCATCGACCTTGTCCGCGATGATGCCAACTGTCTTTGATAAGCACGTCTTGTGTCGGCAAATGCTTCATCTGAAGCCAATGTGACTAGGTTGTTGTTCACAAGATATGTCAGATTTGCAGCTCCACGCACAAACCCTGTGAAGACACCACGAGCGAGATGGTGTGTCCCTGACTCGAGACTTTCCAGAAAATGGGCCGGTCTGTGCACCAGAGCATTAATTGGTTCGTAAAAGAACCGTATAACGCCACTTCCGACATTTGATACAAACTCCACAGGTGCTTTCAAGATTGCTAGACTTCCTAAAATTGTGAGGACTTGATTTGTCAATTGAGATGAATAGTGTGCTTGAATAATACCGAGTAATGACTGTGGTGATTCAAATGCGTTTCCCACGAGAAATGAGGTGAAAGTGAGTGGAGCATCGGCGATCGATGCCATGCCACGTATGAGTTGAAAGATTATGAGACCTTCCGTCGCTGGATTCCAGTCTAACCATTCTTGTGTAAACGTAAGCGAGAGACGGATGGGGTGCAAATGCAAGTGCTCAACGTACAACCTGCCTGAATTGGCACTGTGAATCATCTTTTCGATATCACGAGGAGCTCGTCTGTTGCGCTTGGAGTAGTTGGAAGACATTTTTAATGTAAGTGTCGAAATCCATGCTTCAATATTTATGTCTTGCTCCCTCGCCTTCCGAAAAGGATGCAAGAAGTTTGCCAAAGTTTCTGCGGTCTTCCTATCCAAACAAATGTCGATTTCGAGAACTCTTAGTGCAGCGTAACTTATAACCAGAGTTGATTCGTGCTCATTCAACCGGCGAATAATTGAGCAGTGTAGAAATGGCTCATTATCTCTCTGTGGAGTGAAAATCTTAATAGTTATGGCAACAGAAAACAGGTTTGTGCGAAAAGGTTTCAAATGAGGTGAAGATGAAAGATGACTGGTACACCACTCACAAGAACTGGGTGTTCTGCGTTAAAAATAAAGTTGTCCACCTGTATTGTGTCTAGTTTGACTTCAAGCTCGTGTGATCCCTCTCTTGTCTGAGAAAAGTTACAAAACCAACCTTCGGTTGTGATGAGGATTATTTCTTTCGGAATATCGTTCTCGTTGTTGCCTGGAACATTATCTGAAGTGCTTCTTCCTTGATCTGTGTGAGAAATGTTATCAATGATGCTGACGGTTATGCCAGGAAGGTCTATGCGAAATGTCAGAGATACAATATCCTCGCAAGGGTCATCGTGTTCGGCAACAGTGGTATTGCTGAATACGACAACTTTTGTTGATTGTTCAGCTTTTATCAAGCACTTGACTTCCTCGCCGTCCAAAAGTGCAACGGAACTAATAGAGCCTATTTTGTCAAGGTCAATGGACCCAACATCGCTATCTTCTTGGAGGAGAAGAGCACTCGACGTCAAGCAAGTCCATTCTAAGATGTGAGGCATTTCAGGGTCGTCAAAACCGAAGCCCATCGACTCGCCCGGTCGTAAAGTCCAAACAAATTCTTCATATTCTTGTCCAGTGTGAATATGTTCTGAGAAATCGTAGCCGCTGCATTCCCCACGAAAGACTTTTTTAACGAACATTTTTAGGCTGCCCTCGCGTGCACTGCCCTGCGATTGATGTTTCCTTGCAACTCGGCCCAGTGCGCCTGCTATCTTGTGTTGCGACTGTTCTTGTGTATCCTCCATTGACAAGCAGTCAAAATTAGTCAGCGTGCCTTCGTTGGCGCTGGAATCATCAAAAAGTGGTTGAGAACAGAAAATCGTGTGATGAGAATTATTCCGGAGAGTGTACAATGGATTTGATTTCTCGATCGACGACCAAATCACTACGACTACAGCTGAAGTCTGCTTCTTTGTTGCAAGGCGAACCTCCACTTGCACCACCACCGTCTTCTTGCTCGTTGCCGAAGGCACTCTAATAGCAGTGATTCCAATTTGATCCAAGGCAATGCACCCTCGGCTCCATAAAGTGGGCGCTTTGCCTGACTGAGAAGAAATACGGATCTTCGGGGGCATAGAAGAGTTTTCCCAATGAAATGGTACCCATGATTGCGAAGGAATCGAGAGTGGAGTGTCGAGTGCACCCTCTTGCGCAACAAATAGACCTTCTTGAAGAAGGTTTGCTATCTGATAGCGCGGGAAAAATGTTATCATCATGGTCCTTGAGAAAACTGATGGACACAGAGTGACATTATATGCGAATTCGAATCTTTTTGACCCATCATGATCGTCTACTGAGATCACGGTCTTTGGCATAACCTTGGAAATGTCGATGAACGAAGACCACCGTGATGTGGGCTGCCTTTTCGGTGATGAAGAATCTTCTTCTTCTGTGACTACAGAAAACGACATTCTTTCTCTTCTGCTGAAGAACAGTGTCATTCCATTCATGCCGAGGCTCCACTCACAACCCTGACGTTTCATTTCTGATGTAAGGCTGTTGCTGTTCGCAACATTTTGAGTTAAAAATGACTTCCTCAATGTGTCAGGGTCAGGTTTAGATCCTACGATATCGAAATTATCTGTAAACCTGAGACCACATCCTGTCTTGTCAATAATCCTGGTAATAATGGGCGCCAAACAACATGGGTGGAATATTTCACACGAGGTAACGCAGAATATTAGCATATCTTACCAATACTGTGAGTATAGTTTAATTGTAGGCGAGTGGCCTGTTTGAACACTCATGATGAGATTTATGGAAGTTCCACCAGTACATTTGTTATCAAGGTGCAAGATAGTTTTGTACTCGTTGCCGTGCTCCACATCATTCTTGTAAGCATTGAACAGTGTCACCTGTTCCTCGTGTAATGGCAGCCAAGTTTGTGAGTTAGCGTGTCGATTTACAATGCGACTCCAAGACGACCATCGATAACCAGGAAGGCGAATAGATATGTGGGGCTTGAGACGGCAATCTAATGACAGGCACTTTGCGTCATGTCCGACTGCAATTGTGATCTCTTCTGTTTGTACGACTTTCCTCCCTGTTAAGCCACGACATCTAACGCTCTCCGCGAGCTGACATTGCACTTGACACGGTAGTAAATTAATCAGTGTCAAAGCAGGGTCGACATGAATGTCACATATTCCGTCAGTACTTGTTAGTCTTAAGAGAAAGTGGAGATTTTTCAGCGCCCTCAATCCGTGTCTGTCAGTTGACGGATTGTCACAGAGGATTGATGTCCGAATAATACGATTGGAGTCTATTCCAGAGGAGAGAATCATTACACGGTTTGATGCAAAGCACTCAGCGATCTGTAACTTCGACATATCGTGCATGCATGAAGTGTTCTTCGGAACTGCTAGTCTCAAATGGGTTGCAAACGCCAGTTGGAGAGGAACGTTAATAGTTGAACCCGGAAATGCATAACCGATGAAGTGATCATTTTCCCAACATACGCAGTGTCCAAAGAACGCAAGAGGAATCGAAGTCTGATTATGAAGAGATAAATGGCTCCTTGCCTTGATTGCAATGCTTCCATTTTCTTCTTTTTTCAACTCCCACACTAACAAAAAGACCTTCAAGGGATCATCAAGCTTCAGCGGTTTGATTATTCTATGACGAGTCCATCGCCTCCGACGGCCTGTTACGAAGAAAATATGAGAGAGGTTAATAAAAAGTGAACTGAATAGCTTGCAACAGAATTCTCACATGTATCTCCCCGTTTGTAAAACCGGCGAACAGCAGTAAAAGTGTCGAAATCGGCCTCATACTCCCAACCATCGGCATCATTTGTTACGCCCAATTCGTCATGAATCTCAACTTCCCAATCATCCGCCCATATCCAGTCGTTTCCTGGTAGTATGATTGAATCTTTCGTACATTTAAGACGGCATGTCATATCTGAAAACTCAGGGGCGTCGCCCTCAAGATACGGTTTTTGCCACAGATACTTTGAGCCTTTTGATGATGCAAAAGCCTCGTCGTGTGAGTTGAATTCGGGAGACCAATTCGTGGATTGAAGAAAGTCTTGCCCTTTGTCCAGGCTGAATACATCAGCCACACTCGATCGCAGTCTTTGATTTTGCATTACGAATTCGACAACGGGCTCAAGATCATAGAGCTTGAAACGATTATCTGTTGGTTTCAAAATAGAGTACCATTTGAAAAGAAATGCAGATCTATCTGATGATGGCACTAACGGGAGATTTGACAGAGTCTTTCTTTGTGGAGCGGTCAATGACAATGCGTGAGATTCGACGTCTGTCAGCTCCGGAAATAAAGCCTCTAGGGCGACACACTCTCCATTTTTGATGCACCTGTGGTGAATTTCAGTGGGACTTTGATGACTTGAGGAACTAATACCGATATTCAGATCAATACCGGTATAGTTGGAAAATAGCATACGACTCGCTGCGTCCGACAAAGCGCGCGAAGATTCGGTGCAGGAGATGTTGCGCTTTCTAAAACGTTCCAGGCTTGATAGTTCCTGAAGAAGAAACCCGGTGAAATTCATATTGATCATTTTCGCAGATGTAACTGTAAAAATCTGCTCGTCCGGCATTTGCTCGATGTCGACGTGCATTTGGAAGGGCTCGATGAGGTGTTCCCATCCTGAGAAAGAAACATTGGCAACAGCGTGATAAAGTTTTGGTCGCTTGTAGTTCCATATGTCAATGCAAGAGAGCCACATATACATGCTTACCTGATAATGGGTGAAAAAAGTTCAGCTTTACGATTGCACTCAACTCGCCAGTCAAACAAGCAGCAATACCATCAAGTCTTATCTTCAGCTGATCTATATTGAGATCAAGAAACGGTCTTGCGTGAGCCAACTCAAAGGCATGAATAGAGACAAAGGAGAAGTGACTGAGATCAAATCTAACATTGGTTGCGATTCCCGACCCTCGCTGTTTGATGTGAACAAGTGATGGAAGAAATCCCTTTCTTGCTTTGCTGTGGGATGATGTTTGTCCATCTGATTTTCGTAGTGCCTGCAACCTTTCTACTACTTTTCGTGTGATACTGAGGACGACAGTCACATCATGCGGCAGCTTAAAACAAATAAATGTGCACAGGGCAGCTGAGCAAACACTGTCGGGGCAATAACGCAAATAGAAAGATAGATAATTACCATACAGCACTCGAGAGATTCGCAGTTAAGAGAAAAATCTTGGCACACCATTGATCCCTCGTCAACAGTTTGATAGACTGCTCTAAAATCGAGTTCTGTCGGAGAGACAACCTTATTGGATCCCCTGTTATCAGTCCAACTGTTTGAGATTGATGCTGACAAATCTTCAAGGCTCACGTGCATTGTCTTTGATCCACTGGAATCGGGGTTTTCAATGCTTTGAACTAAAACTGACGCATTTGTTAGGATTTGAACAACCTGATGAAGATGAAAATCGGGAAAGAAGGTATGTGGTGAGGACATTGCGCTATTTGAATATTCAGGTGCAACAAGCTTACGTAATCATGTGGTGCTGCAGATCCATGGCGTTTAGACGCGCGGGAAGAAGTAAATTCAGACGCCGGTCTCCCCACAAACAATGCGACACCTTCGAAAGTGACTCGAAATATTACTGAAGAGTCGTCAGTTACAGAGCTTCGATTGCGAGCCTTGACGTATTCTTCCTCGGGTAATGACGCAGATGGACAAATTGTGGTTGCATGCAGACCGTTTAAATTCGACCTTGACTTATGAGCCCCTAAAAGGAATAAAACCTTTAAGATAGAGTGAGAATTAGGAAGTATGGGAGGTCATCAAATATCTTACGAATAGCTCTTCTACGTCCTTCGTGCACTCGTCTTTCCATTTCTTTCGAAGTAAGTTGAATTAACTCAAACAGCCTGGTTAATGAAATCTTCAAATCTACTATTGAAGTCGGGGTGATCCTTACGATCATATTACAAACATCGACTTCCACCTCATCTACATGATTCTCTCCGTCATGAAAATGACAGGCTCGTATAAATTCCATGGGAGAGATTCCTGGAGAGGTCATTTGTTTGCCTGCGGAAGGTACGCGCAGTTCTCTTGGTGTGTGCAAAGGATGGTATTCAGTTTTTAATTTCGGTGTAAGTGGAGGGCTCGTATCTAAGCTTTCATGCAATCTATCCCAGCCGTGTGCAGGAGTGACTTTCTTCCCTAGTATTTGATGTTGGGGTTCGTCACTAGGCTTTAGGAGCCGCGGCATTCTATGTCCATCGCGTTTGATTTCAGTGAGTTGCGCGATAGAAAAGTCACTTACGGTGAGACGCGAAAACTGCTTTACTCCTTTGCTGCGCCGTTGCAAAGTTATGCGGAAAATTTCGATTAGATAGGTCCGGTTTCGTGTTGACGTCTTGTCGACATTCTTGGCAGGCACATAACTCTCGAGGGCAACTTCAATTTCCTCAAAAACCACTAATACTTGAATGGCTGGTGAGTCCGGAGACACCGCGTCAGATAGACCATGTTTTCGTTGTGATATGATCTGTGACTCGGAGGCAGTATTTGACGGCACGTTATCTTTGGCCTTTGTCTTTATTCGAATCATTTCTGATGCATAGAACCGCCCTACTGCCTTAGCAAGCTCTAACATAAAAATAGGAGGGAGAATGCATTATTGTAATGTCTCATGGTTATAAGCGACCATCTAAACTTGTGACCTTATGCTCACCTTCAACGTCGACGAGATTCAATTGAATTTTACCGACTGTTGCGGATACCTCCCCGGAGATTGACTCCTTCGGCCCGTCTAAGTTGGAAGTAAAATGATTCTCCAAAGGTATTTCGATGCTTTCAGTTGCAATGCCAGTAACACCAATGTGGAACGGGTAAATTACGGTGAATTCGTTGCCCAAACAATTGACTGCGACTAAATCTATTGCTTCATCGAATTTTCCGGTTCCACGTAAGCTGCCAGTCTCTCCGCGTGAAAATTTGATTTGGATGTCGCTCAAATCCAATGCCCACCTTGTGACTGATGTCTTTTTGGGTTTGAAAGCCGCCATTTTCAGCTTACCTGCGTCGAGATACAGAGCCCCATCCATCGTCTGCGAGCTAACAGGAACCCACAATTTCGGAGCATCGATGCCGATACTAATAGACAATGAGGTAGGAAACAAAAGTTCTATGTGCCTCTTGTGTGCGCCTGGAGTAGCAGCACTGCGAAGTTGATTAAGAAACTGACTCTTAACATCTGAAACGTTGGAAAGCGCGATTGGAATATAGATTTGGGCTCTGAAATCAACTTTACTAAGCCAATCTCTTACCCAGAGTTGAAGTAGAAAAGAAATCAGCAACTGCTTCCGCACATGCATTATTCCACACAATGGTAGCCGGGTGGGCGACAAAAGCGAGTGAAAGTTCATCTTCGTTAGCAACTGCTGTCACGCGGCATACGATACCTAAGGGAAGATCATTCTCGTGACTCGACATCATATGAAGCAAGAGATCCTCTTTGATGCTGGTTGATGACGAGACTCGGTCTGTCGCTGGCGTACTCCCAAAAACTTTGTCTATGATGGCTGTACCTGCACCTTGATGCGCGGGTCCACCTTGAAAAGAAGGTTGAACTGATAAAACTTTCCCTCCATCGACGGCTCCGCTAGTAACGAAATCATACACATCAAAGCGCAAGATTTCGCAAATGTATTCCTCCTTACCTTCACCTGAGTTAAATGAATTTCCTCTCATCGCGACCTCCGTCGCCACAATTTTCGTCCGTCTNATCGCGACCTCCGTCGCCACAATTTTCGTCAGTCTCCATAAGTCCAAAAGACATATTCGTATCTCACACTTTTCTAGACGACAGATGGTTTCAGATGAAGGTTCCCTGGCTGCACCATTACTGACAAGAGAGTCATCTAGAAACACTGACTCTCTTTCTCGACGAACATTTGTGGAGGCATGAGAAGCACTTTCGAGCTTAGAAGGAAATAACGGTAATGCCGGTGCGTCATAGTCGTAATCTTCCAAGGGTCGCCAAGAAGAAGTTTTTGATCCACTAATAGACTTCCAAAAGCGACTTATGGAATTGCTACCTCTGCTTTTTCGAAGCAGACCCGCCTTGGCCGATGCAACTTTTTTGTGGTCGCAGCGGTTGTCAAATACTTCACGCAACGCCAGTAAATGAAAGGCTAATAGTGTCTCGATGGGCAAAAAGCTCTCCAGTTCTAAGAGAGCTTGGCTTTCAAGTGACGACAACCCACCATGGAACCCACTCTGGTCAGTTTCACTTTGAAGATTTTTCACGACGAGATTGACATACTTTTTGCGGCACCGAACGATTTGCTGCACATCACTCCATGGTCGTGAATTTGGTCTGTGCTGCACGCAAAGTATGGCGTACCTCCACCAAGATCGAGGGTTGTCTAATGGGCTTTCCTTAGGTCGTCCATGCAACATTGTATCAAACCGTTGTTGCGAGAGAACTGCGTTTTTAAGAAGCTGGTACTGGCGATATTGCTGAGAAGTGACGTCAATCTCAATTTTGCAGGGGAGGAGTTCAACTAAGTAGGATGAGGATGAGTTTCCTGTTGCCCTACGGGAAAATGTTGTGTGAATTATCTGTGATATATTTGCACAGATGAACTCATGACTGCGGAAATCATTCGAGTTGGAGTGCTTTCGAACGAAAGGAACCCGAGCAGGAGAGTTAAGAGAACTAAGCTTTTTCTTCAAATCATCGCCAGGATCCTGTCTCGCTGACATTTGTTTCATAACTTCGGCAATACGCCTCTGCAGCTTTTGCACGGGGATAGAAACCAGACCCTTCATCGAATCGCTTTCGGTTAAAAGGAAAGACGGACCGTCATCCCAATACATCGACATATTTCTAATTTCGATGATTTTGCGAGCTTTATCATTACATTCTTTAGAGTCGGTGTCATTCTTTTGTACATCTTCTGAGACATTTTGTACAGATAATCGTTGAAGAGTAAGACCAAAAGCAAATGCTCTATGCTCTGAAACAGCAAGCCTTTCACGGTGCGTGTTGTTGCATCTCTTTGCATCGAAAGTGTGCTTTCCGGTCAAACTCATGTCCAAACCTCCTTCTGGGACCTCAAATCGTATATGTACATCATTGATGGAAGAAATGAGGTTCTGGTAAATTTTTGTTGAAATCTTTTCCTTGAAAGTTTGTTTGCTAGCAGAGGACGCGGCATTGTTATTTTCAGGATCTTCGTTTAGGTTCGCAGGGCTATTCCTAACATGGTCGACTGGGAAATCATTCATAGAATCCGTGTCACTATCGTCAACAACAAAACCATCGCCATCAACTTTAACAGAAAGGCTCCACCGTCGTCTTCTCCCGTTGTATCTCAAAGTTTTACTGTCGCTTTCTTCTTTTTCTAGTTGTGGTCCCTCGCCAGGTATTCTTCCCGAGAAAAAGTTTCTCTCAAATCGAGCTATTGCTGATCTTTTCGCTCTTGTTCGAAGTGAACACCTCGGAGCGCCATCATGAAGAGTTGTTTGCGATGACAATGATCCACCAGAAATTCCTCCACCGTAATACATGCGAGTTGCGGTTGTTGGAAGTAAGGGAACACAAACTAAATGCATGGAATGTATTTCTAAGGAGGTGGGTTCGTTGAGATTTTTCCATGGTATGCTGATTTGAAGTGACCGCGCCCAACATGATAACACGCCAAATCCCTGCAGCCCGACAGCACCAAGAACGTGACTCCCGATGTAGTCTCCGTCGAGCTCAACGTTATCTAGCTTGATTTTTCCCTGCAGCGCTGCGAGTTTCAGGTTCTCTTTCGATATGTTCAACACATATTCACCGATGAGATCTTCAAGCACTATGGGGTAAAAACATAAATGTTAGAGCAGCAATGCAGTGAGAATGAAAAGACATTATGAGAGAGCTGAGGTTCACGTAAAGCGCCCCTTACCTGCTGCTAAATATTGCTTCACCATAATAGCATTGTTCCCACAAAATACTAGGAAAATGGACGGTAGAGCTTAATACACTGAAACACAAAACAGAAAGGTCAGATCGCCTTCTTAATACTACTCTCCCTATCGAAAATTGGGAGGAGTTAGGCTGTCCATTATCTGGCAGTTGGGCTTGTTGTGTCGGTGGCGTCGGTGAAACCGTGCGTCAGTTAATGGTGGTGATTCAATGAAAGGGAGCGGAGGATTTCAATGCAGAAGATTGTATGGTCTTGTATGGTATTGTACAATACCGTTTAATGAGTAGGTGTCGTAGGGTGTGGTATAGTACAGTATGTACCGGTTTCATACAACGTCTCCGGTTGTACCACCTGGTGTGCGTACATCTCGACCAGTTATTACACACACACTTCATTCTAAACTTTCTAACCATCTGGGTCCTTTGTTTCGGATCACCTCCGCCTAGAGTGCTGTAAATTTTTTCTAATACCAAATACTGGGAGGCGCACACACCTCAATGATTAACAGTTTGGATGGAACAAACACATGGATTCTTCCTAACCCTGAGTCGTGTTACGGTAATCATTTATTACGGCTGTTTCACTATGGTAATAGCTCAACACCAAGGATCATGACCCGAGCTCTTGGAGATATGGTAGTCTTTTAATTGGTGGGAGTTGGTTAGGTTTATGTATCCTTTCTAAAAACATCGTCAAACCAAAGCTGGCTGTCAAACTTCTTTTCATTTCAGTCTTTGACTGTAATAATTCTCAATAAAAACCACCTCCACTACCTCCAGAGTAACCTTTTGATATAGCAGCTGCCGCGGCTAAATCCATTGTAGCGTTCCATCCCAGAAGATACGGAATTGATGTTTGAAAGATAGATTTCACCACTTCGAATTCACCTGCCTGCAACGTTACTTCCAGTGGTGTACTCTGCATTTCGCATTATGATCAGGGTGAAGTTCATGATGTCAAGAGAGCAATAAAATTGTTAGAACGAGGATAACGAACAAGGTATGCTCCGTAACAGTAATATTTGGGAAAACTTACCGTTGGAGTGTCCATACCGTCTGGAGATTGTCCCCCAACTCCATTCTTCACAAAATCAATCTTAAATAAAAAAGCAGCACCCTCTTTCGGTTCGATTGTCAAAACTTTATCAACCATTTCTCCAGAATAAACTTTCGTCCCATCCTCGATGTCACTGGACCCATAAAACGATTTATGTGACAATTCAACTCCAGCCCCCGGTAATTGTGAAACACACAACCCAACTTCTTCGGCGCCCAAACTGAAAACTGTCTTATTCTCCCATGCATAACCTGTTCCACCACTATTTCTGGGTACAAACTCCAATATAAGTTTCCCGCGTCGATCCACGCTCACCCCATCAGTCCCAGCTTTCTTGAAAATGGGCATTTGGGCCCTGATGGAGAGAGCGTTGGATTGATCGAAAACCGTGTATTGCGGAAATCCACGACGAGGCATCATGCCCATGCTCGAGAAGGCGCGTTGCTGATACAGAGGCATTACGGGACTTTCGTTGGACACGTGGTGAGTGGCGACGATAGTGTTTCTGCATGACGCTAGACCACAAGCAGATGATCTTGCGAGGCTGTGAGTGAAGCAGATTGATGATCGTGAGGCCATCGAGACAAGACTGCGCAAAGAGGAGGATGAAATCATCGTGGCGGATGAAATCGGATGGGAAGTATGGTTTGGGATTGGCTGAAAAGGACGTATGTTGGATCATGTAGTGATCTTGTAGTGATGGTATTGTACAAAAGTCCGGGATGTACATGTGTCGCCGAGAGGGATGGTATTACCCCGTCCAATACCTAAATTTATAGTAAATGGGGACTTTCTCTCGGCAAACGGACAGCTAATTGTGCCTATGGGTGGGCCTCACAAACGGCTGCACAGACCCCCCAAAAAGCTGAAATCAGCCTGTTATACTGATAGGGTCA
>JALLPC010000151.1:0-16577 GCA_036940045.1 Stephanocyclus meneghinianus | reverse complement strand
CTTCAAAGTTACACACACATGACACAACAAAAATGTAAGTATTGTACCATTACTTATAAGTGTATTTCATTAGATGGCGAGGTTTCCCCCTTTACACCACATATATGCCTCGCCCATGGCATGGTACAAACCAATTCCATGTTGGTCAGTTGTTGATCGCATCCCCCCATTTTTTTGGCTCGAACAATTCCTACGTAGCTGTGGTACTAATCAGTATCTTTAAAGTAAAAATAATATTTATCAATTTAGTTTGGTATCGTGTCATTTTCGAAAGATATGTTTTGACACATTAGCACCCTCTTAAACCCTGACAAATACAGTATATCAAGTGAATAATTCTTACAAAAAAAATGTACCTTTCAGTTACCATTCCATCATGCTTGTGTCAACTCCATCGGCAACAGATAAATCATCATTCCAATCCTCAGGATGGGGAGCCTCGTAGTTATCCTGGCTGATACATGTACCGTAACCTCTTCTAGCAGTGAACAGTTCATCGAGCAATGATCCATCTTCGCAATCAATGATATGTGCACGTTCTACTCCCTTCTCGATCGCATGTGTTGCCCATCCCATTTTAAGAAGCATGGACTGCTGATGATAGCTGAGATTGCGTGCTTTGTTTCCCCTGACGTCATAATTTGACTTCCAACTAGGAAATCCAGTTACACTGTTGACATGCAACCCATAGTGTGAAAGGATTTCATTTGCATTTGACCGCTGTATCATTTGTATTCTCTCATTGCCACTGTTTCTGTTTCTCGTGCCACGGAGAACCATCGGGTGAGAAGAAAAGTATACCACCTTTGATGCTTTGAGCTCACCTGCTGTAAATGCAGCTAGCGCTTCAGAATGCACATTTAATGCATCACCGTCTTTAGTAAATCCAAGTGGGGTGAGTAAGATAACATCGTTGCGAGAATGCAGCCGGTGGATTTTGTCAACTTGGAGATTGACTGGGTATCCCGTTAGCTGTGCAAACCAGAGCAGGTGAGCTTTTAATATATTGCCTCCGGTCTATTTCAATTGAGAGAGAGATGTAATAACCAATGAAATGTCCACGCACCTGATAATCTATCCCATCAACGACTCCAAACTTATTGGCTGTAATGAAGCAGCCACTGACAACATTGCAGTCCGCACCCTTGTTACGTAAGCAACGATTCAACAAACGCTCCACCTCAAATCTACAAAAACCCGCCTCTTCTTCAAGGATTCGGAGTGTTTCTGGTGTTGTTACTCGCACACCAGGCATTTTCACAGCGTCTGATGCTCCGTGAAGCTTCTCAAGCCGTTGCACTATCTGACTTCGGCATCCTACTGCGATTACAATCTTCATACCAAACAGCCATGTCAAAGCGATGTCATCCATAACACTGAAGAACTTTTGGCTATCACTGATTAATTCTCCAGGTATGTGGTACACAATCGTTGAATGACGATGGTTTACGATGTATGGTGAAGAATCTCGAAGAATGGAAACAAATGGATAATTGGATGGAATAGCACACTCTTGGAGCGTGCGGATAGGATCATAATTGGGATGCACTCCTGAGGGACTCTCGGGATCAAAGTCTGCATGACAGAAAGATATTAGTTCTAAAGCTTCTACATCCGCTGCAAGAGCATCAGATATGCTGTGGTGGACAGTGTGACTGTCGCTGGCGGCTTCAGAGATTTCGTCACCAGAGGAGTTTGATGGCACCTCCTTTGTTGCTTGTGATGATTTCTTGTCGCCTCCAGCGGTTGGGATGCGAGCATCTATATTGCGGGTAATTAATTCAGTGTTTGCAATTCAGGACTAGATAACAAAAGTTATGTGGGTGACTCTTACCTTGAGACAATGTTTCGTATTTAGGCAGACTATTAGTAGGTGAATCTGCGTTTATCTTTGTGGAACCTTGCTTGTCGGACACATCGTCACCTGCCAATATTACGTTGTGTAGTGACGGAATACTCTTAATGTTTTCCATCACCTCCTCGACATTGATTTTGTTATTTAACGCAACTTCATTCTCACGTTCAACCTGTTTGGCTTTGGACAACGAATCATTTTGCTGCAAAACGATTAATTGGGTTTTCAAATCACTCAGTTGTTTTGATTGTGATTGATTAATCTTTAACATCTCTTTTCTCTTCTCCTCTTCAACTTTTAACTGTGAAGCGATACTGTCAAGTTCTTTGCTGTGTAATGATTTGAGTTTTGACAGCTCTAACTTCACAGATTCTAGCAGGGCGTTCTTCAGATTTTCCATATCTTTTCTATTTTGTTTTTCGGTGGATGACTGAAGGTTGTTTATTTCACGGAGTAGCGTTTCTGTTCTCGCTTCCAAAACGGACTGACTACTTGTTTTTCTCTCTATTATCTCTGCCATTGTCTTAATTTCATCTTCTCTCGAGCGAACGGCTCTTTCAGCCTTAGCAGCAGCGCTTGCAACTTGTTTTTCCAATCTTACAATGTGATTTGCCAGAAGCCCGATTTGCTCCGAATACAATCGTTGTTCAGCTTTGCGCTTATCCTCTTCCGCCTTTGATGTCTCTAAAATCTTGAGCTTTAGTTTCTCTTTCAACAAACGGTTGCTCTCCTCTAGCAACTTTATTTTAAGATCTTTTTCAGGGATGGTATGGGTGAGATCGCCAGCGGTCACATTTGTGTCCTCTCGTTTGAGTGTGTGTGAGATTGAATCCTCGGTACGCTCTGTGTTTAATTCAATGGTGTTTTCAACCTCGTCTCTCCGTTGCTTCACTCTGGAGGTTTGATTGGGTTCAACACCGGATGACATCGACTCGGATGAAGCCAACGGGCGGTTGAAGCCTAGTCCGTAAGATCTTGATGACACTGTTCCTTTGAATGATTCACCACTCCACAAGTTTAAAGGTCTACTCGGCTGAATCGACGGTCTCTGTTTCGTATCTTTGACTTCGTTTCCCATTGCTGTGTTGTCGTACTCAGAAAAGCCCCAAGCGTCCTCATCGGTGCTCTCAAAAGCAACATCAATGATTCCTGTTTGTTTGTCGGTCCTTGTTTTCGGAGGAGAAAATGCCTTTGGTTCAAATGGTGCGCCAGTCCCAATTTCTTTACGAACGCTGCCATCGGGAGCATCAATCAGTGGTGATCTGGTGTCTTCCGAATCTTTGGAATCTAACGCAATCAAGGACTTGGCGAAATCGTCATCACCACTTTTTGAAACTTCTGAATGAAGGACATTAATATCCGACATAACTGGATCAACAAAAGAGCTTTCTTCTTTTGCATATGATTCTTTCGATGCATCGCCTTGGAACGGAACAGGTGGGGCAACGTCGGTGTCAAATGACTTAAATGTCCCCGCCGTTGCTTTTGAGAAAGGCAACCCTACCGTCTTGGCTACAAAACCTTTCAACGGAGACGAAGACGCCACACCGAGCTTCGATTTCGACGAATCGATGCCGAAAGATTTGACTGTTCCCTTTATGCCTGTTGGAGGCGACGGACTCGCCCCTTTGACGGGAAATTCTGTGGTGGCCACGCTGTTTATCACAACAGGAGAAGCGATACCAACCGCCTTGGCTGGTGAAGACAGATCGTCTCCTTCCGGGACAGATTCTTTCGACGCGGCACCTCTCAATGGAACAGAGGGGTTGAATGACGTAATCGCCCCCTTCATAGTGGGTGAAAATGGCAAGCCTGCCTTCTTGGCTACAAAACCTGTCATGGGAACAGAAGATACAACACCGAGCTTCGATTTGGACGGGTCGGCACCGGACGATTTGATTGTTTCCTTTGGGACTGTTGGGAAGGCCGGGTTGGAATCTTTTACAGTAGATTCTTTGGTTGAAAGGCCTTCTGGCACTACATGGGGAGTGATGCCAACTGCCTTGGCTGGAGAAGCCAAGCTATCTTGTTGTGGCCTGGAGTCTTTCGATGAGGGACCTTTCAGTATAACAGGGGGGATGACACCGGTGTTAGGTGCCTTCAACGTCCCCTTTATGGTGGGTGAGAAGGAGATGCCTACCTTCTTAGCTACAAAACCTTTCAACGGAGACGAAGATGCCACACCGAGCTTCGATTTCGACGAATCGATGCCGAAAGATTTGATTGTTCCCTTTATCTTTGTTGGCGGGGGCGGGTTCGCACCTTTGACGTAAGATTCTGTGTTTACCATGCCTGTTGGCTCCGTAGCAGGAGACGATGTCGATATACTCAGATCTGCAACTGAACTCATTTCATCGTCATGATTTGGGTCCGCATCTTTCTTTTTCGCTGTTTCGTCGTTGGAACCAATTGCGTGTTCTCTGCTATCGTCTTTTTCTTCGTCCGCATAAGGTTTTGGTTGGTAAGCAGTATGCTCAACACCTTTTTCTTGAATTCCTATTTCGGACGCGTGTAGTCGTTGCAAGCGTCTTTTCTCGACTAGTTGGTTTTGTTCCTCAATCCACCGCTCTTGTTCTTCGAGTAATTTGCTTTCTTTGATAAAATCCAGCGCATCGCCGGCTACAGCATCATTGACTCTGACAGATGAAGACACTCCACCGACAGTATCAGACGATTTGTCGTCGCCATCATTAGAATCATCTTCGTCTTCAGCAGGCACCAAGTCACTCCTTGACGCGTTTTTACTCATATTAAGCACAAACAACGGAGCACTGAGAAGTTGTCCTTCACCCCGGTCGGATGCATCGGGTTTTTCGGAATTCTCGATATCAACTGTAGAATCCCTAAAGTTGTCATCGCCGACCTTGCTAACACCAATTAATTGTTCCGCTGAAATTGACTGCTTGAGTGGAGTATTGAGACTCGATGATAAGCCAATTCCAATGTTTGAAAAATTACTGACAGTACTATCAACAGCTTTCTGTGAACCCTCTATGCCAGGGGCTTGGGTTGACTTTAAGAATGTACCCGTGAGTTGATTTTTCTCACCAGCGCCGTCTGCACCTTTCGGCACCTTGGGAGATGGCATGATGGTATTTCCACTTGACTTGTCTCGAATGCGTAATAAATTGTCTCCTCTCAGCGTGATATTCTCAGAATCAATTTGTGCGACTTGTTCGGCACCTTTGTCGATACTTTCTACTCCGAACTTTTGCAATCGTTTTGCGCGCCTATCTTCGATCATTTGATTTTGTTCTATAACCCACTTCTCCTTTTCTTCAAGTAACTTGCTTTCTTCATCAAAGTCTATGGCCACTTTCGTTCTATCAATATCCACATTTGGCATTGCAAGTCGTTTTCGGCGTCTTTCTTCGACCAACTGGTTCTGTTCTGAAATCCACTTCTCCTTTTCTTCAAGTGCCTTACTTTCTTCATTGAAATCAATTGCGACCGTTGCAGCTATAGATCTTTCGTAGTTGTTACCAGAAGATTGGGTGATCGATGTTTTACTGATGCCATCGTTCAATTCTGACCCTTCTATTGGTTCCACATTGTCATTTGGTTTTATAAATCTTTTCATTGAGGGTGGAGACTCTTCATCGGCATCTTTGACGATGTCACTTGATCGCTTGATCTTTGGGTTTAATGTCTTAAGTGGAGTTTTCAGGCCAGACGGAAATGCAACACCTACTTTTGAATAGCTGTCGCTGCTTTCATTCACTCCATCGACCAACTTTTCTTTACCCACAATTCCAGGTGACTTGATTGACTTGAAGACAGAACCCACGACTTGTTTCTTATCACCCAATCCAACCGCACCTTTTGGTATTTTGAGAAACGACACGATCGGGTTTCCATTAGATTCCTTTTCTAATTGAGATAATTCAGTTGATGCGTCAGCTTTCGATGAAATAACTCGTTGAGAATCACTTGAAATCTTGCCGGTCGTCTGATTAGTGATGGCAACCGATCCATTGAATGAAGATTTTGATCCCGACGGAAAGCCTACGCCAATCTTCGGGCCGCTGCTGCTGCTGCTGCTGCTGCTGCTGCTGGCACCACCGCTGATTGCGCTGCCATCGGTGTCTGTTTTTTGTTTTTCACCAAATCCAGGAGACTTCATGGACTTAAACAGCGAGCCCTTGAATTGCGGTACCTCGCCGATTCTAACCGCATCATTCTGCGCTTTCAGAGATGACAAGAATGTATTCCCATATGACTTCTTGTCCAATGGTGTAAATTGTTTTGGTACACTTCCCTTTAGTTGAGTAGAAAAATCGGTTTTGGGTTTTGGTCCCAATGAGCCGATCACAGGATCAACTTTTGATTTTTCTGGTTGCGACTCTGCCTTTAAGGACGCAAACGGTGTCCCTTTTACAGAGGGTGCTTTGAAACCCGCCCCAATATCATTCAAACGACCAGTGTAAGACTTTGGAATACTACCCTTCAGCGTTTTGAAACCACCAGATAAAAATGTCTCTCTCGCAGTCAAACCTACCAATCTGGTCTTGTTAATCTTCGGTTTGTTGAAAACATCTGTTTTTGCTGATGCAGTTGCTCCTCCCCATGCCACAGCAGCTTTGTTCAGATAGCTTTCCACCTCGTTCTGATCAATTTCTAACTCGTTTGATTTATTGAGTGCCGGCGGCTTTGAGGATGTGAGCGCATTTGCAATTTCCATGATAGAGTCTTCATCTGTCTGATCATCATCGCCGGCCATTTTGTCATTTTCATCTTAAAAACAATAACGAGATATCACAACATTAGGATATGTTAGCAACAAAAGTAGATNTCCCTACACACGCTCTTCCGATCTGGATATGTTAGCAACAAAAGTAGATTCGTGATATTTGATTCAATCCAAATTGCGATTCAAGAATAAATTCATTCCATGCCACAAACGAATTCCATCGTTAGTACAAGATACGTTCGCTTACTAAATTCTTCCTGCTGCTGACTGTCGGCATCTGCATCCATCACCATGGGCAATGATGAAGAGCCGACGTTTTTCCGCCCCGTCAACTTCGATACCACCTGCGTTCCCGAAGGCTTCTCAATAGATCGAAGATAGGTTACAGAGCTGGTCTGCTGAGGAACATGTCTCCACGATAACGATATTGACGGGGGAAGCGTGGTCCAGGTCCTGACATCTCGGACGCGGAGAACTAGGACGGCGATGATGACCCATGACCCAGAGAGTGGAGATGATGAAGACGCGATGCGCTTGTTGTTCTTCATGTTAAGGCGAAATGATCTGCTGGGCGTCAGCCGGTAGGAACAGGGTAGGAACGGATGGCTTGATCTTTTTATCGTAGTCGGCATCTATCGTATGGCATGGTATGGTACCACCTACCTATAATATTATTTTAAACATAATATATATTTGTCATCTAAATAGTGTATTAAATGCATAATATCATTGTCATGTAAATAGTATTAAATGACACTGCATTGCTAGGTATCCTTCACAAAAAATCTTGCAGCGGCTGCTGTCAAAAAAACATTCTTAACTGACGATATTGCTTGCTGCCACCTCATCTCCCTCCCTTCCCAATCCCTTCCCCCTCCGCTCTGCCTTCCCTCGTCCGCGGCGCTTATTCAAAGTGCCCATGTTTAGGTAGTGGACCGATGCCTTGTGATTGGAGTTTGCAAGATTAGTTGCACACCATGTTCAAATTACGTGTACTAGTCCTTACCACTGCCATCTTGGCAGAAACACTCTTGAAGATTGTCGCGTTCACAGCATTCGATCGCAGAATAGCTTGCCGTGTCACTACACAACTCAATGATTCAAACGACGACTCTAGTGAGATACCCAAAGAAAAAAAGGGATTCTTTGCGAACTTTTTTGAGGAGCTCGATGCCTTCGTAGACGATGCGACCTCTAGGCGTCTCGGTAACGGGGCTCAATATTACGGGAAGAGGAAGAGCAGCTTTTATGGAAAGAATGATGCCAATAAGAAGAAGGACAGCAGCGTTTTCGATCCAACTGAAGATTATCGTGGTCCAAGCAATGCAGGGTACTTCAAATGGATGATGGATCCAGAGACGGGAGAAATGAAACCCGTCACCCGTCTGAAGGAAAGGGTAATTGAGAAAAAGATTTTGTAGAGACCGCCTGCAGACAAATTTGGACCTCGTTCCGTTCGCATTTGAACTCTCAACACTATTGCCTATGTTGTGTAACCTAACAAAGGTAACGTCGGGATTTTTTGTCGTCATTGAAGACATGGTAATCAAGAGGATCGATTTCCTTGGCGTTTCCTCCCAACGTGTAATTCCTTTGATACCAACCAGAACTAAACGTAAATAAGCTATACTGGAAAAACAGACATTTTCAAAGACGTTGAAATTTTCGAAGACGTAGACTTCTTGAGGTTATCTGCTATCTGCGAGCGTCTAAGACTCAAGAGAGTACGATAAAATGGGCTGAGTTGACAGGGCAGGCGACTCAGGTTTCAAGGTTGTATACTACATGTTCGGACAAGGAGAAATGTGTACACCACAGAGAAATATCAGTGTAATTCCTTTGTGGTTTGTAGTATGTTCGTTTCCCACGCAACTGGCACCAAGAACTTTGGTGCTCTTCAAAACAGCATTACGTTGAGCGAAAATAAAGGCAAGACAATCCTCCTTATCAATAGTATTGTATGCATTAATTACAGGATGTACATAATTAATCTTGATTTTGAGCAACTCAGCCCGCTAAACTTATTCTTCTTTCCTTAATCGAAATAAAGTGAGCCCGTGTAAGGCTTCTCTCATCGTGATTTTAAGTTGACATGGAGACGGACACCACGATAATATCGATCAAGAGCAAGTCCTAAGAATTTTTATCACGAGAATAATCGTGTATTAAAATCTCACATTTTCTTCAGAATGCTTTACATGGGCACGCTGATTTGTCTCGATTGAGTTGCGAACAATTTCTCCTCTCTTAGAATCATTCTTGCTAAGCCCAGAAGTCTTTTTTGCAGATGGAGGAGTCCTGATATACTTAGCATTCTCGTCTAAGAAGGCTGGGATGTAAGACGAACGTATGCCTAGCTGTTGATATACATCGAGTAAATATGTTGTCTGAAATGCCATCAGTCCTTCGTAAGAAACAACAATGGCGCGTTCAGCACCTTTACTGCTCTTTTTACTAATTGTCTGGTTCTTTATCACTCCGGTTCCATATTTTTTATACGCGTCCTTCATCATATTCAAACCAATATCATTTTCTTCCTGAGAGATCACACTTGAATGGCATCCCTCCATACCAGTCAGGAATGATCTCTTGGAAATTGATCTGTCTCTCACTTGAAGTACGGCTGTGACGTCCACTCCTCGAGAAATGTACCATTCACTGGAAAAAATGAGTGGAAAGAGATGAAAGTTGAACACCATGAATAAAAATATACGACAACATAGCATGAACTCAATACTAACATATGAGACGAGATGTTGATAAAATAACGTTCAGGGTAAATTGCATACCCGTCATATTCTCCTGTTCCGCACACGGCACCGCAAGTCCAGAATCTGTTTGAGGCATCATTTTCCTCTGAAATGAAAACTTCATCTCTACATTGTTCTGCGATGCTTGGCTCTGGGGGTATCATCTCTGATCCATCGAAAAGTGTTCGAGAACATTCGGATGGAACAATGGCGTCTACAATAGGAATTTCGTTTCCATTGCATTCTTTAGCACTAGATGGAAGCAAAATGTGTTGTATCTCAATCTCGCCGTTTGGCGACCTCGCCGATGTTTTAACAGTATCTTCGAATACCAAATCCATATTTTCCTGAACCCATTGGCCTTCCCTCGGGAAAGCACCTGCTGCAACAGCAATTGAAGTAGACAAAAACTTCGATGAATCTAAACTGAAGACGGTAATCAATCTCTGTGGAAGGAAGAAGTTGTTTTGCGGAGGAGAATGAGGTAAAGAAGGCTTTGACGGCCGCAAGTTATTTTGCAGTTGCTCCATTTCATGTTGCTCCTTAAGAATCATGGGGTCTAGATTGGCTTCATCGGGGTCTGTCACATATTTTATGTTGCCATCGGCGAACTTAGGCACGTGGGTCGAATTTATACCCAGATAGCTGTAGAGTCCAAACAAATATGATTCCTTCATTCCCATCAAAACTTCGTACGATACAGGGATGACGCGCACTTTGCCGCTTTTATCAGAGGGATGCAAACCAAGCCTCGAGCCATGCCTTCCATATTTCTCAAGAGCCTCTGTCATGAGCTCCAATGCAACTTTATTTTCTTCATTGGCAGTCTTGGGCACTTGGCAGTGACTTTTGAGTTTTCCTTTATGCGAAATGGTTTTGTCCCTTGTACTTAGGATTACGGTAATGTCAACACCTCTTGACAAATACCATTCAATGTGACTATTAAATAGACCGCGCAAGAAGGAGACACGAACAGAAACAATTGGATTGAGTATTGCCTTGAAAATGTGGTGGTTCTAATTGACGAGACATACCTGGTGATGTTGATCGAAAACCGTTGAGGATAAAGAGCAAATCCATTGTAGTTACCGGTTCCGCACTTCGCGCCACATGAATACTCGTCAACATCCTCAGAAATCATCGCTTCGTTTCTGCATTTTGTCAATTTAACAAGGTCATCGCTGTTGAAGTAATTGCTTTCAGACAACAACCGGTGATTGGAAGATTGTTGTTGCCGTTGCTGTTGCTGCCTCTTGAGCAATAATTTTTCTTGCTTGACTTTTTTTGCATGTTCCGTCCAAAAGTAGGATTCAGCAAAATGCGGATCCATGTTAGGACCACGTTCGTATCGAAAACACTCTTCCGGAACCTTATATCCACATAACAAAAGAACCAACGTTCAACATTCGTTAGACATTTCAGAACAAGGTCAAAAAACTATTATGAGAACTGTCACTCAACTAGAGCCTCGACGATTTCAACGTTGGTAGTGGCATCGCAAATCCAACCCCAAGGTAAACTGAGATGCTGTATTTCGACACCATCTAATGAAGTAACCCTTCTACTAACAGACTCCTTAAAGTCCATCTTCTTGACAGCATCCCGTGAAAAATCCAGATCAATTTGATTTACAGCCTCTCTTGTTTTTCTTCCAAACGTATAGATCTCAAACCACTCTCCGTTGGAGTTGAACGCCCCCGCTGCCACGCCTAGAGCAGTTGATAAAAATGTTGTGCCTGAAGACTCAGATCCAACAACTGTTATTACCCTTTTGGGCAGAATGCTTTTCTTCGGGGGTCGTGGTTTCCAGTCTTTGGGCGGTGTCTTTTTCACTCGGGCGGCGGCCCCTCTGTCGGCAGAGGTTAAACGTGGAGGAGGCGCAAACTTCTCTGGTCTCTTCAGCTCTCCTTTTGTCGCGTCAGTTATATATTTCGCATTCCCATCGTTAAAATCTGGGACATAAGTCGAATCGATACCAAGCTGATGATAAAGATCAAACAAATAGGTTTCCTTAAATTCCATCATTGCCTCGTATGATACTGTAATTACACGTTCCTTGTCCCCATTTCCACGCACCCCAAATCGACCTATTGCAGTTTTGATCAGCGACAGTGCCATTTCATCTTCTTGTTCGGCAAAGTTCTGGCTGCGGCAGTGTTCCCTATGCTTTGCAGCAATTGATATAGAACGATCTCTCATCGAGATAACAACGGTTATGTCAACTCCCCGGCTTAAATACCATTCAATATGACTAGAAGATGTAAAGATGAGACATTTTTGATTAGTCGAGACTGTCAAGTAAGTGATATCTGCGAAAGCAGTATGGATGCCATCGACCGAAACAGTTAAGAATGGCAATATTTACCTTGTGACGTTGACGAAATATCGATTAGGATACAGAGCGAATCCATCATATTTGTTTTGCCCACATTTAGCTCCACAAGACCATGATGACATGGGTGCATCATTTTGTTGCGAGATTTTCACTTCGCTCCGACACTGTTCTAAGGACCTTTCTTCAAGCTCTTTCCTTGAAACCAAATCTGTTTCCCAATCATAATCAGAGACAGTGTCTGTATCTGGTGAACGCTGTTGTTTACGATTTTTTTCGTGTGTGTTGTACCAGATCTGCTCTGCCAATTTTGTGTCTAAGTCAGGTAGCGCTTCATAACGCATACATTCGGCGGGAACGTAAGCTTCTACCACACGAATCTCGTTCAGGTCTGGTTCTTTTTGACATACCCATCCTGATGGCAAGCTCAAGTGTTGTAATTCTAATTCGCCATCAGTCGTCACAACACGTTCGAGGAGTTTTTTATGAAACTTCCATTTCATTCTCGGAGTTGTGGGATCACTAGATGTTTGAGGATTAGGAGCGAGTATTTGCACCCATTTTCCTTCCTCAGGAAAGGCTCCTGTTGCTACACCCAGAACATTTGCTAAGAAGGTACTACCAGAGGACTCTGTACCAAACACAGCTATGATCTTTTTCGGTAACAGGTGTTTTCTTGGTGGAGGTGGTTGATAAAAGCTCGGTTTGGGGGGGAGCTCGTCGTTATTTTCCGGTTTCTCGCTTAGCTCCTCAGGTTCGTTCTCCAAGTGGTTAGTTTTGTCCAGGAGACTTTTGCCCAAGTCTCGCGTTTCTGGATTTCGCTTTTTCTTATATGGAGTGACATACTTAGCATTCCCATCTTTAAACTCAGGAATATATGTGGAATTTATTCCAAGACGATGGTAGAGATCAAACAAGTGTGCTTGCTTGAATCCCATCAATCCCTCGTATGACACTACAAGAACACGTTCCTTCGCACCATTTGAACCACGCTTACCATATGTTTCGAGGGCCTCCGTCATGAGCTGCAAGGCCACATTGTCTTCTATTTGGCCTACGCTAAGTTTGCAATGATCTTGGTATTTGCCTTTAGTAGATATCGTCCGATCTCTTACGCTTAAAATGGCAGTGACATCGACACCTCTTGACAGATACCACTCGATGTGGCTGGAAATGTTGACAGAGAAACGTTTGGGGTACAAAGCAAACCCGTCGTAAACACCGGTGCCGCATTTCGCCCCGCATGTCCATTCACTAGAATCATCCTGGTTACGTTCTGATATGTGAACTTCGTTGCGGCACATTTCAATGTACTTCTCCTCTTCGGGTTGGCGTTGTGGAATTTTCTCAACGGACTCAAAATTGTCTGGGTTGGCATAAAATGGCAACTTCTTTTTCTTTCTTTTGGCGGCACCATACCAGACGGACTCGGCTGATTTGGGAGACAAATGACTATCTGTTTCGTATCTCCAGCACTCCTCCGGTACAAGCGCCTCTACAATTTGCGTTACCTCATTATCTTCACAGAACCATCCCCAAGGCAAGCTCAGGTGTTGAATTTCCCACATACCATCGGATGACATGGCTCGGCGACCTAAGGTTTTCTCAAGCACCCATCTGGTCTTGTCGACGAATTGGTGCGAATCATTCGGAATAGTCCATTGAGTACCAGGAGTATAGCTCCATTTGCCTTCTGGTGTGAATGCACCTGTTGCGACACCTAGAGCTGTTGATAAAAAGGTTGTGCCCGACGATTCGGGTCCAAAAATGGTAATGACATGTTTAGGTAAGAGTGTTTGTTTGGGAGGCGGGGGTGACTTTGGGCGAGGCGGCCTTTTCTCAAAGATTGGCCCTGATCCGCGTTTAGTATTTGGACCAACGCCAGCTTGCCGTCGCTGCTCACTACGCTGTTGTCCTTGTTGGGGTAGAACTCGGTCAGTTGTTTGAACCACTTGACTTTGTCCGTGGCTATTTTGGTCATAAAATTTGTCCAACCGGTGCAAGAAGTAAATTTGGAATAGAACGAAGCCCAAAATAGCGCCGCCGATGCATATCTGCAAGTATGCCGTTTTTCTAGGTAGACTCGTCGCTCGTTGCCTACAATGCGTATGTGATTTAACGGCACGTCCAGGGGGGAAACTACTTCCTGACATGGGTGCCTGCTCAGGTGCAGAATGACGTCGCCCCTCCAAGCCATTGCCATTGCTCAACTTAATGTTTTTATTTTTGAACGAGATTCCCATCGCTTCACTGTAAATGGTCGAAGCGGGGCCTTAAGGTGGTGTCCTTGTCGAATGTGAGCGAGAACACACGAAATTAGGCAAAGTAAACAACAGCCCTGTGTACTGAATTCCCAGAAATATCAAGAAATGGCCTACAATTATATCAGATCTCGCGAGAAGACGTTGAAGGGCGAGAGGACTTGGCGAATGAATGTAAACGTTTCTTCGCCCACGTGAACACGTGGAGGCGATGAAACTGATTTGCTTCTTGAGAGCAGACGCGCAATATTTCACAACAAGATCTTGCCTGCAGTGCGAACCGCCAAACATTTATTTAGAAGATCCTTCTTAGTTATCAAGTCTTGAGCCTCTAGGCGATAAGTAACAGTTGAAAGCTCTATCTCTTGAAAAAATGATGTAATATTCAGAATCAGTGCCACACGCCAAGTCCGAGACAATGCATCAGCACAATTCGTGTGAGACACCACACCGAGAGAAAGACACTCAGATTATTATTATTTAAATGACATGACATGCATTGACCTACCTTGTCCGCTGTGACTGAAGGGGCTTGCACATGAATGCACAAATATGGGCCAATGCAAGCAAGAGCTATTCTACAATGCCATATGGTAATGAGAGATGATAGGTGCGGATACTCGTCTTGTACTATAATCCTAACTACAATCTGCTGCGGATAGTGTTGTGTGGTGTGTATGGTATGACGAAGTGTCCCAACGTACCATACCATCATAATTTGCAGAGAAAACATAAAAAAGACATACCATTAAACGTACGTTTTCTAAAATAAAGAAAGTATTTTTGGTGAACCTTGAAATTACCAGTTGTCTCTGTAAGATTTTTTGCAACTCGTAGCTCCACTACCTTCGCTCTTGAATACTCAGATGAAATAGCCATCCTCCAGGGCCATTACCTATAGTACAAATAATTCATATTCATATGTTAGAACAAAATATTCACCATTTCAGGCCACCTAATAATGGCCAAAAAGGACACAACTAACCCATCTGAGGCTTAAGAGCTGTTATCACATTACGATTATGTTAATATTTCATGGCATGAATAGCTATGTGTAAAAAGGCAAAGTAATCAATTCATATTTTAAACATGCATTACTTATTCCTAGATACAAACTATTGTTAAATTTTGAAAATTGGCACCACATGTGTGATTTTTGTATCTATTTTTTCACGAGAGCCCTCTAGAATGAATCATTTTATCAGTGCATTCGCTTCCTTAGAAATGGATCAAATTTTTATTCTTAATTTGATTTGTCTGCAGATCTCTCACATTAAGCTAGTTTTCACAGCATCACTCACAGCAATCAGAACATTGCAAGTCATTGTTCATGTCTTTCTATTTACCTCGCATTTTTCATGCAGCATCACAACAGTACATTTTGTGAGAGTCGCATTCTTCATCTTGCAATAGGCATCGGACAACACAGCTTAGAGAGGTCTGTTTACAGCATGTGGGTTTGGTATTCTTTGTGTGAGTCTTTATCCTTGTATCAGTTTTTTATGCAATGTTGCATGAATGCACTTTGTGAGAGTTGAACTTGTTATCTTTTAATGTGCAGCAAAATACACATCTTTGGAGAGGGCTGTGTACTTCATTACTCTAATTCTTCTTACAATGATACTAAGCCCTGTAGATAGACCACAAAGGCATGTAAGCAGTTAGATGAGAATTGTAACATTGCGTTGGATTTCATCAAATGCCAACATTGTAATGAACTACTTTTATTGTTTGCTGTTTCACTGTCAACAGCAGTTCAGCATTTATGGCTGACATGATTCGGTGTCCTCTCTGTGTAAAAAAAGGCAGATACTAGCATCAATCATTGGTATTCACAGTGCTGATAAAGAAGTGGATGATTATGATACATCCATGGAGTACAAAGATGAATCTTGCTTGAGTGATCATGATGAACAATCAATTTACCTAGATGTCACGTGGATGCCTTCCCATGATGGACAAATATATGCACAATAATGCAGGCAGGAAGGCAACTTCAACTGAGAGATTTTATCAATTGCAGGACCTCATTGAACTTTCACACAGCCAAAGTATCAATGCAGATAAAAAAGGAAAAATCAAAAGGGAAGTGTGAGAACAAATTAGAACAATGTCTCTTGAATGATAAAATAATAACTCTTGATATGATTACAAAACTACTTGAAAATAACATGTTAATGGGGGTTTGCTGCTCAAAATGGGCAAAAATGTATTGCCCAATATCACCAAACTTAAAGGACTTGAACTTATAGGTCCAGAATGTATGCAAAGATTGAAACAGAGAGATAAAGATCACAAGGTCACTGATTTCTTACAGAAACACCAGATTTTTGGTTTGTTAGCAACAATTACTAGGCAGGGAGAGCTTGGTCAACATTTCAATAATTCAAATCATTCTTAGACATGCTCTGATCTTTAAATATTACTTATTTCCAAAACGTTTGTCTTGTCTAGGTATAGAATGTCAAAACGCTGTCATCTATTTCATACTCATGATAACATTTGCCAGCATCTGCTAGTGATTCAGAGGCAACTTGATCCTTCTTGTCCAATGATCTCGGACATTGTTTGGGTATCAATTGTCAATATGACTGAGCAAAAAACTAGCAAGTCATTGTAATAACTTGTGTTTATGACAAACTTAGTAAAATGTTGAGCTATGTTTGTGCTCCAAATTAGTGTGGAGCAG
>JALLPC010000150.1:6294-16857 GCA_036940045.1 Stephanocyclus meneghinianus | reverse complement strand
CAAAAAGAAGAAAAAGAATGGAATCGACACCCTGGCCAAATCGCTCTTGTCCAATGTAATGAAACGAATGGAAAACGAAGAAACGCAGGAGACGATATGCAGATATCTTCGTTCGGCGAATTCGCAACAAATCATGCAATATGCTGCTTTGGCGGGGGTGCCCATGAAGGAGGAGAGTGCACAGAGACTGGTGCGGTTGGCGAGTGCGATCACTCCTCGGGGAATCAGGAGGAGTATAACTCATGTGAAGCGGGGGTTAAAGGTCGTGAGGACTTTACGGAAAGTACTCAAAGTGATTGACAAGTATAAAGCAGTCATTGTTTGGATGATGTTGTTCTTGTGGATCAAAAGTGCCATTCTGGAGCCTTTTCCCGTGGATAAGAGGCAGGCAAAGAAGCTTGCTCAACAGGCCGTAATGGGTCTTGTAATAAATAAATTAAACAAAAATCTGGCTATTCTTTGTCTATTATCATGAATGGTACTACATACTTTGAATTCAGCAACTATATTCTACATGGTATATCACAAAACAGAATGGGATCATCCAGGAGGGGTGGCATCCTAGTAAGCTCCACTAGCTATGACCTGGTTCAGTCTACTAGTCTGCCAGTATGACTTGCTACCGAACCAGGTTCAGTTGCTTGGGTGCCAGCTTCATTTGGGAACTGAACCTGGTTCAGTACTTCTGGCGAGAAGTGTCATAGGTCTAAGATATGCTGCATAGGACTTGGTAATTTTTCTCTTGTAGCGTCTGGCTTGCGTCTCTAAACATCACACCGACCACTTATATTATTTCGTTCACACACAAGATTACATGTAATGTAACATTTTCTCATGCTTGCACTTGTACATGCTCTCACACTGGGCATATGCCCACACCCATCATCTGCTGGCAACATGATGTGCTCTTGCTCCCACCGCACAACATAATAATATATTATTATATTATATTGTTATGATTACGTTCAGACCTTTCAAACTTCTCCACAGAACACTTTGACGCTCCCATGCTTGCGCTCGTCCTTTTTTGCGCTTGTACATTTTTACGATCACACAATACTTGCACGCTCGTCACACTTTTACGCTCAACACACTTGGACGCTCGTAAAACTTGGACGCTCGTAAAACTTGGACGCTCGTAAAACTTTGGACGCTCGTAAAACTTGGACGCTCGTAACACTTGCACGCTCGTAAAACTTGGACGCTCGCAACACCTGGACGCTTGTAACACTTGGACGCTCGTAACACTTGGATGCTCATATAACACTGGGATGCTTGTCACACTCGATCAGTTTGAATCTCTCTCACTGCCATACTTATACACATTGGAGAAGTTCAATTTGCCAACACTACAAAACTTCAACAAACTTCATGATCCTAACTTTGGTTGTTGTCAATGATCAAAATTCATCACTCCTGAAAGTTTAGCCTTGTTAACTCTAAGCTCCTGATCTTTGACTCAATTGGCCACAACAATTCTTGCACTGAGTAGTAGAACATAGAGATGGCTGACAGCAATGGCGAGGGCAGGGGGAGGAGAAAGAAAAAGAGAAACGGGTGGCTAGAAAAGGATGAGGCCGATGCCAGGGCAGATGATGAAGTCATCGTCAAACGGAGGCAGCCATCACATTGTCAGACTCAACCTTTTGTTCTCGAGGATCAATCTACAGTTGGATTAGCTAGTCTCAAACCCTCTCCTGAATGCTTTCAGCCAAAATCTTCTGCGCTGACCGTTGATTCATATGAACTCACCCCAGAATCTATTCCGCCAATAGCGGCAGCGGCATTACTTACACACACAGCCACAGATGTATCTGGTAAATCTCCAACAGATGTTCAGGCAAGCCCTGTTTTCCTTGAGGATTCATCAACGAGCAAACATTCTACAATATCTTGTACTTCTCCTTCTCTGTTTCCTTCTGAATCTGATACATTCTCTATTGCTTGCGCTGAAAGTTCTGCAACAATGTCTCATACAAAAGTCACTGTGGGGACACGAAATACCAATGCTAGGAAGGACTGGCCAGAGGAAGTAAAATTGCATCCTGAAGTGACAGGGGGGTACATGACACTAGTTCCTGATGGTACAAGAGTGATATGTCATGTGTGTAACAATAAACAACTTGCATGTCGTCACCCCTATTCTCTTGCGCCTGTGTTTTCTGAGAGTGGGCATGTGTCTTGTACTAGCCACAAAAAGAATTTGGGATCCAGGCAGTGGTGTGAGAGAAGAGATGCAAAAAGGAAGGCAGTAGGGAAAGAAGTGCCGTCACGCAAATATAAACCACAGTCATCACTTCTTGCTGCCTTCAAACTTCAGAGCGAGACCCAGAATCCACGGCAGGCCGCAGCATATGTAGATACAACTGTATCATCTACAAATATGGTTGCCAAGGCATTACCAAGTTCAATTGCAAATGCTTACTCTTGTCATGCTAAACGACCTGGAAAGAGAAATGCTTGCACAGGGATTATTCCATTGAAATGGGTTACAATAAAATCTGACATAACAAAGTGCAATGTTATTAATCTTCGGAAATATTGTCACCTTGACCCTGAGTTGGAATACGAAATCAGAAGCATTGATGGATCAGATTCTGATTTTAATCTATATCTCAAGAGTTGTTGTGGTGAAGTTGTGCATCTTGTTGGTGCAAAGCAGGGAGGCACACGATGCACAGACTGTATGAAGTACTGGACCCATCACAGTTCACTAATAAAGAAGACAATGAAACAAAGGAACAAAGGCATCATTCATGCTCAGCAATGCATTTTGAAACCTGATCTTACAGATGATGATTACACAGGCCTGGTGAACTTCACTCGTACTAACAAACAGTATTTCAATGGCGATGGGAAGTTGTTGATGGAACAAGTCCACCATCGTATCAATTATTACAAAGAGGCAAGGAACATAGCCGCTTTGACAAAGACTCACACATCTCCTGATGTGCCAAATGGTTCATATGTCATCACAAAGAATACGGATTCCTTCCTTCATGAAATTGTTACCCTTTTCAAAAACAATCCACAATTGCAACAGGGATTGATTGGGGCCTTGATTCAGGTTGTTGCAATGAAAATGAAAGGGCACAAGAATCCACGCCTCCCTAGTGTTGCAATGAATTTTTTTGTAGCATCACAATCACTGTCTCCTCGTGCATTTGATTTCATCTCAGCAAACTTACTTGGTCCGTGCCGTCGCACTATTTTACGCCGTAATGCTAAGGATAAGATCACATCTATGATCTGCATTGAAGATGAAGATCTCGAGTGCAAACTAACTGAGCATATGATCAAACTACCTTTCTATGGTTTGGGGCCCATTCTTATCTCTGTGGGTTTTGATGGCACTAAGGTCCCAGAGACTTTGGGATTGTCAATTGCAACAAATACAATTGTTGGTGGTGTCTATCCCAATCATCAAATAGACATAAATGGCAAATCTGATGAGGAGGTCATGTTCCTTTTGAGCGAGACTTCAGAAATTGAGCGTGCTAAGGAAATGAAAGTAGCTGTTGTTACCATTCAAGACCCAGGACCTGGTCAATCTCCTTACTTTGTTATTGGGGGACAACCGCAGGGAATCAATGCAGTAACTTCATTCAATGACAGAGTTACACGAACATGTTTGAAAGTATGCCATCAATTGGATAGTATTAGTCTTATCAGTGTTGCAGCTGATGGTGTTGGTTGTGATGCTAAGTTCATTCGTAAGCAGTTGATCCTATTCCTCGGTGGCAAGGTGAATCATGTTGGACTTGTGGATACTAACCACAACTACAAGAATCTTCGGTATCAAGTTATCGGAGGCTCCAGTGTATTGATAATGGGTGATTATGTAATTGACCCACAAATGCTTTCAATGGGTGGTGTTGCCAAAGAAATTTGGCGTCCAACTGACTGGGCATCAGACTTACTTGTTTTGAGGTTGAACTCGGCAGATACAATCACAAGGCTTTTATCATTGAGTGATGAAGACATTGGCTCTGTTGCAGTACTTGCTGTCACTCTCTACTTCACACGGCTGAAGCTTTATGCAGTCAATGCAAAAAAGGCACATTATCGTGACAGAATCACCTTTTGTTGGGCAGGATTGATATGGATCACTTCACTTGAATGCCACTCCAGGTACGGTGGTGCAAAACTCTCAACTATAGCAACAAACTGCCGCAATATTATGACTGAGACAATTGGCATGATTTTTTCGATGGCTAGGCAAGGTGTCAAAAATCCAAGATACATGACAACAGAAGCTCTTGAGCATACCTTTGGTGCTTATCGTGCTGAAAGAAGAGAACCAACAGTGCTTGGATTTACTGAGATTGAGGATAAAGTAAGAAGGAGGACAACAGCCATTCATTCAGGAAAGTTGAAGGTTTCAAGGGATCCAAAGAAGGGGTATTCATCAACGTATTCATCATTTGTTCAATCCATAGGAATTCCCAATGATACTGATGGCGGAACTGTTATGATTCTTGATGATGACTGTGCGGTTGAAAAATTGTTTGTCATTGTTGGTCCTATTATCAATTCCATTGCAACAAAGATGAGGACATTTCTAACTAGATTTGGAGTGAAGTCAGATGCTATGTCTACTTTTTGCAGACAATTTGACTCACACATTGATTTGCTACAGGTGTATCAGGCAAATTTACCCCCTGACATTAATGATGAGCCTTTGATGGATGTATCACCAGAAGCTGATGCATTTGATAATCAAGATAATGGCGTGAGGATTCCTTCATTGAATGAGTTGGTACAGGTATTACATGATGATAATGTGAGCGAAGGAAATGGTTTAGAAGATGGCGGATCAGAGATGGATCTTGAGAGAGTAGAAAACTATGATGAAACTGATCTACTATCAGGTAATGATGAACTAGATACAACAGGAGCTTCAAGACAATTACGCAACCTCCTTTCGGCATCAACAATGGGACAGATGCTTGATATTGCAACCAGAGGGATTCAACTTCTGCACTTGAAAAATAGGGAAGTTGGTTCTGTGACAAAAGATCAAAAGTTCAAGTCAATCAGTGAGCGTTGGTTCACAAAGACAAAAGAAATAGATGGATCTGGTGATAATGATGGATTGCAATATATTGAACGAAATTCTCTTGTTCGAACCAGACTCGTTGAGGGAAAAGGCAATGCTGCAATATCAGGGGAAGAAGATTTTCGTGTGTTAACTGTTTATACAAAGAATGGCAAGAGTTGGCACATTTGTAGTAAAGGAAAGCAGGCTTGGAGAAGAGGGATGGGAACTGGTAAGGTGAGGCTGTTAATGCGAATGATCACATTTGACTACAGCTCTGGGAGTTATCATGACACTGATCTGGAAAGTTCAAAATGGAGCAAGGAATCGATTTACATTTTGGTTGATGCAGGGGGCATTACGAATGTTGTAGGCAATATCACACTCGACAAAGAGCGTGCATGGGATTGAGGTTGTGGGGGGATATAATCTTATCAGCTGGTGTAAATTAATAACTTATTGGCACTGAGATTTTGACATACTAAAAATAATTCCATTCAAACATGCCGTTCAAATCTCTTGAAAAACCTCTCATACTTGAGATACTATATCTATCTTCTTTTACTGCGTAAAACAGTACCAAAGTGACATGGTATCAGATGTCTACCTACTTAGTCACAGTCACAGGCTGCGGTTGTGCTGACGTGGTTCAGTTGCCAGCTGCCAGCATGGGACTAAAAGTGTTCAAACTGAACCAGGTCCAGTTTTTGTGTATGTTTACTAGAGAAAGCTAGTCGCCAGCTGCCAGCAGATTTTGGGAAAACTGATCTAGGTCCAGTACTTCTGGCGGGGGTCATGCCACCCCTCCTGTAGTGGGTATTGTAAGGGTATTGTAACATATTGTAACTACAGCAGCTTTTTGCTATCATCAGGCAGAGATCAGGCAGCTAACAGGCAGAACTCTCGTCAGACTCTCATCCCTCTCTCATCCTCTTTCATCTATCAACAGACAGATCCCACGGTTCATTTACTATCGTTCCTGGCAGCCTTTGTACCTGTTGCAATGAGTGATTTCGGTTCCTCTCGAAAGTCCATTAACGTGAGATATTGATATGTTTTGCCGTTAGCAAGAAACGATGTTGTACTCTGCTTAAACCGCTTAAATGGAATCTCGTGCCTCACACTCATCATCTTTCAGTCACGTCTTCCCCCTGAAGTGAACCGGATACTCTACGTCCGTAATCTTCCATTTAAAATCACATCTGACGAACTGTACGATATTTTTGGAAAATATGGCGCTGTGTATCAAATCAGATTAGGGGAGAAGAGTCGTGATACAAGGGGGACGGCATTTGTCGGTGAGACGAAGTTGCTGGGTGATTAGTTGGTGATGTCTGTAGGCCATTCCCGTTGACTTTCATTCTCAACATCTCATCTTATTTTTGTGCTGGACTCATTCAGTGTATGAAGACATTTATGATGCTAAAAGAGCTGTTGATCACCTGTCAGGGTTCAATGTTGGAGGCCGTTATCTCGTAGTGATGTATTATCAACCTGCCAAGTTTGAACGAAGAGCCGACGCTGAGGAGAAAAAGAAGGAATTGGAGGAGTTGAGGAGACAGGTGAAAGCGAAAAAGGCACAACTAGCTGCTGAGGGCAAAAAGTAATTTTGTCACATGATGTCAACATCATAACTACGAATTGAACAAACAACATTCAGTATTCAACAAAATTCCGCAGAATCAACAATGAATAGATTTTCTTCACTAAATTTTTTTACTTGTATAATAATTGCACCAATTGACTAGTAGGCGAACTACACATTATTTATGTTCAGGTTGTAATTGCAAATATTTTTCACAGTGTATTGACTGATTCAGGTGTCATAAGACATATTAAATTAAAGACAATTTTCAAAGAGAGCCGTCTTAACGTTTCCCGACTAGTGTTATGCGCATGTATGAGGATGGATGAGAAATGGAAATGAGGCTCGATAATCACACTTTTACTTTAAGTCCACTGGTAAGCCCATCTTTTCCAGCTTATCCTCGAGTGCAGTCTTCTCTTTCCTTGTCTCTCCTCTCAACACCTGACCAAGAGTGCTGCCCTCAGCCCTCGCCAATCCATCTACATCCAATCCCTTGTTTCGAATTTGCTTCTCCAGAGCTGCCAAAGTTCTTTTCAGTAAACGTTTCTCGTTCCTTCTGTGACGTACGGCCATTCGCTGATTGTAGCTCAATAGACGAAAAAGTGTTTTGTCTTTAATGATGTTTGCGTCGTCCTCTTCGGACTGCGGAAAAAGGTTCAGTTGATAATTCACTGCTTCCACAACAGATTGAAGCACTGCAGCTTCATTGGCAGGAGAAATTGTCCGTGAGTAGTCGAACTCGGATAGCGCTTTCCCCCTAGGTTGGAATCAATTTAACAGCGGAGACGATATGTGGATGAGATGTAACAAAATAAATACTTTTCCACGCGGTCCATAAATGCATATGCGAAGCTCACCTGGTATCTTCTGGCGTCATCATCATCAAACGCAGATATTCCAACATTTCAACAGGGTATCTATCAGCGTAGCACGGGAAGTCGACAGTTTGATCTCTCCCAACACTCTTCAAGAAGTCAATTTTCTCTTGGGCCAATGGATCCTCCTCGATTCCTTCGTTGGCGGCAGCTAGTTTGGCAGTGCGCGGAGCGATGGACACTGTTACATCAACCGAGTTGTAAGGATTTCTCTCAAGTGCAAACCCATACAAGAGAAGCAATTCAGCGTTTGACTTTTGACCGTATGAAATGTAAACCTGAATTATCAGAGTAAACGTTTTGTACAGAGACAGGGAAGAAAGACGATTCCAATCAAGTAAGAACACATCAAAATGAAATGACACGCGACAAGTAAGATTTTCTTTCCGAACACTCACCTGCTCCATTTGACGATATCCCCTATCTGCATACAAAATGACCTCTTCATCCCCATTCTTAAACAACCAGTCTCCAGACTCCCTCGCATCAATAAACGCCTGTGAAAACGCCGAATGATTGATTAGATCAGCATACGGGACCATGGCCAATCGTTCTCCAACCTTCAAGTTTCGAAGACGAATAGCTCGAGAAAACAGCATTGTGAATGCCCACACCCAATTATCGTATGTAAAATGTTCTTTGGGAAATCTATCTGGAAATTTTTCAATCAAGCCTCCCTCTCCCCCCAGCAGCGCATCGTATTCTCTCCTCAGCTTCATTTGCAAGCTCCGCGTCGCAGCCACTACTGGGCTACCCTCCAAAAATGACAAATCTTCATCGCTCCACGTAAAGGTCGGATTCACCTCATCGACTTCCGGCAACACGCCAATATAAGGGGCATAAAATGATTCATCTTTCAAGACATACTTTTCGTGAATCAACTGACAAGCAATAGCGAGATATTCATTGATACCCTCCTGTAACGCGTCTTTTCCAAGCGCCTTCCGTGCGGATCTACGAGTTATGCACAGTTCCATCGGAATCTTCAACAACTCATCTCCGTCGTTGATTGAACGTCTCGCCAACAGACCCCTACCGGAACTTTCGTTGGTAATCTCGTCTTTCGTTTCCGTACTAATCGCCAGAGGATGCGGGGCTTCACCCCATGACGAAGATTCGGATAGGTACACCTGGCCCTCTTCTTCGAGCCATTTGACGAGGCGAGAGTTGGCGTTGACTTTTGGATTTCCAGCACCGCGGTTGGGGCCCAGTAGGCCTTTCATTTTCATTTCTTCTTCGAATTTCCCGGGTGTTGTCCCACCACCGGCTTCGAGGAGAGCTGTTATAGAGTTTAGCGTGAAGACATGTGTCAATTCAATTGTAGAATTAGAAGAAATGATACATTTCAGCAAAGAATCGGATCTCGCCTTTTACCCATTCATCTTCCGATCCGTCTCCACCAGCCATAAAGAGATTGTTGTTATTGGTAACTACATTATTTCCAAGGGACTTTGTCCCTGTCAAGTGACGAGCACGAGAATGACACTTCGGAGGAGCAAATGCATTGGCCATGAGAAAATTCGTGACGGCCAGTTTTGGCACTCGTAGAAACATGATTGTGACCAGCCATTGGAGTCGGTAGAACCCGTCTCGAGATGGCATCGTTGCGGCTTTCATCGTCGATCCTCGCCGTTGTCGCCGAATCAAATACAACGTAGTTTTTCAGTTAAGTGACCAATCAGCACCGGGTCCACCGTCTTGAAGAAGCAGCACTCTCTAATGGAATGTTCACCCTCTCTACCTAGGTAGACATACAATATATTATGGTAGGGTACAATATCTATTTTTTGCTATCCTGCTCTCTCATCATCTTTCTCTTCAGAGCAAACACTCTAAACGTCAGCAACCATGTCACGTGTAACCTCGAGTGCAATTTATGGTATCGTACCATTGCATGGATGAGCTCCGTGAGGGTATCCAAGATAGTCGGGTTAAATAATTGTCAGGTCCCTTGCTCAAATCATAAAAGTGTTAAATAAATATGCATTGGCTATAGGAAATCACTACACGCCATTTTTTTCCTGTCGTACCATGTACATAGAGGTATATATCCATCTCCGTCAAGTATGGAGACACGACCCTGCTCTCTGAAAGTGATGTGACTGCATCGTTGTGTCCTCGTCGTCTCGTCGTCGGCAATTCGATGACGTCGTTGTCTTGCGTTACGACGAACGATCCAAACTTGTCAACAACCAAATAATCCAACACAAGCATTCTATTAATATCTAGGCACCGATCGGACATTCCATTGATCAAATTAACAGAAATCGAAGGGAAACTGAATTAAAAAGCACAACATCGAGGAAAATGACCAAGGAAACATCCGTTAGGAGAAGACTTCTCTCTCTGTCTGCGGTTTCTCTGCTGAACCCCCAAATCTTCTCGTGTGCCTTCCAGACACGTCCGCCACCATCCCATTCCTGGGCAATATTCTCCAGCACAGAACAAAAGCCAATCGACGCGTCCTCCTCCACAAAATACGTCGTTTCCCGCGGCGATGGTTCCTCCGGCGGAGGCGGCGTACCGATGAAGAACCCCAACCAGAGTCCTCGACAAAACGTGCAAGAAACGGACGAAGGAGACGTCGATCTCGTTCGTCCCAAAGTAGGAGCACCCATGCCCATCGGACGTCCGTCGTGGTTTCACGTCCCTGCTCCCTCGCAGGCCGAAACGTCGCGTTATCGGCAAGTCAAAGAAAGTCTATCCAATCTGTCGTTGAACACGGTCTGCGAGGAGGCGCAGTGTCCTAATATTGGAGAGTGTTGGAATGGAGGGACCGGAACCATCATGTTGTTGGGGGATACCTGTACTAGGGGATGTATGTTTTGTGCGGTTAAGACGGACGGGAAGCCTCCTGAGCCGGATCCTTTTGAACCATTCAAGGTATGTCGTTGCTCTGTGGATTTCCTCAGTTTTATAACCTTTGGTCGAAAATTTTCCAACGGAATAAAGGCTAAACTTTGAAGTCCAATGCATAAGACTGCCGAAGCCGTAACAAAGTGGGGCGTAGACTACATCGTATTAACATCTGTGGATCGGGACGATATTCCAGACGGAGGTGC
>JALLPC010000149.1:0-16568 GCA_036940045.1 Stephanocyclus meneghinianus | reverse complement strand
TGAAATGTGGTTTTTGAGTTTCAGGTACGCTCCATTTTATTATATATGCAAATGCTATGTGTGCAAATGCGATTTGCGATTTGTGTTTTCGATCTGCTCCAATGATAAACAGCAAAAATGAAAACAGCTTATCAGATTTGAGATTGGCATTGAATTTGTCTTACTTTGATTGGAGAGCGGTAGACAGACAGACTGTTGTGTAGACGCTACGAATTCCCACTCATATTTATTGTGTGGACGGCTATGACCCTTGTTTCGCCGCCTTCCACCCTGTTGAGCTCGAGCCACGATGGTAACATCATTTCCGTCCCGTCGTGTTTCCACGTATTGTCATCCTCCTTGCACCGGCAGGTTTGCGTAAATGTAAGCGTATCGATGCGGGGAAATCACAACTACGATGTGTTTGAGGTGTAAAGTCTAGTGGTTGACGCATGCGAAGATGTTCCGAAGCTGGCGGTGAAGGTTTAGGTGCACCTCGTGGGGATGTCTCATGATATTCCTTCGTCAGTTGTTGATGGTTGCGTGGTAACTTGCTAGGTTCATCGACCGAGGACAACAACTTGTGGAAGAGATTGCTTAAACTTTGATCGAATTAACTGTCATTCTCTTTGGGAGTTGTGGAGACCGCATCTATAAATTCGTGCCGAGATCTGGAGCCTGGAGCGACATCTATGCTGCGGTCACTTCATGTCCTCCCCATCTTGCCATCGTCTCGTGCGCACAGAAAATATTCGTTCAACCTTGTTGTCTGTCGGGCTTGATTTGTTGTAATTTAATTGATTTGTCGTCGCTCTCAAATATTATCCTCACGCACTCCATTATTTTCCTCTCACCCATGGATCACTCTGTTGCACAGCAAAGGAACATAGTAATCCCATCCTATTCTGTACGCTAGTTTTATATTCATTTGTACCACAATGCCGACTGAGACAGAAATGGCCGAGGCCCGAGCAAAAATGATCGCAAAGCGATTCGGGTCCGCCTCCGCCTCAACGGGCGGCAAGGGAACCGTCCGACGCAAGAAAAAGGCGGCCTCGCGATCATCCTCGGCCCAATCAGACGTGAAGCTGACCGCCGCCCTGAAGAAACTCGGAGCCACCAACATCCCCGGTATCGAAGAGGTGAATCTCTTTAAGGAAGATGGGAAAGTGATCCACTTTGTGAATCCGAAAGTTCAGGCGTCCATCGGGGCGAACACTTACATCGTGTCGGGACACGGGGAGACCAAGTCGCTCCAGGAACTTCTGCCCTCGATTGTGTCGCAGCTCGGCATGGATAATATCGCGCAATTGCAAGCTGCCATGACGGGGCAGGGAATGGGTGGGGGTCCGTCGGCGATTCCTGAGGGGGATGAAGAAGAGGATGATGATGTTCCGGATCTCGTGGATGGGAACTTTGAAGAGGTGTCCGAAAAGTAAATACACGATCTGTTGAAAATAAAATCAATAAGAAATGGGAAACGATATATCATTGTAGATGTGCCAGTCGAAACTACGCATGCATTATCCAGCACATTATTGATCTCATCCTGTGAAGATTCCACGTCTTTTGGTGTCGCACCATGCCAGGTGAAGACATTGGAGTTGGCAACGAAGACAATGAAATCATGTTTTTATGAATACCATTAGGTGTTCCTACAAGATTAACAATCGCTTTCAGGTATGGTAAGTGAACGTTATCGAGAAGAGGGCAATGTTTCTATGCAACGATGCCTAGGCAACTGCATGGTCACAGTCACCTTCCCTCCCTCCTTTAAATAACATTGTAAAAGCCAACTTTTGACACAGCCAAAACAACGTCCTTTGCCTCTCCAATAGAGACAATCCCAAGCCTACGCAATGTCGGAACAAACGGAGTAACATCCGGGCCCGGTCCATACCCTTTGAACACATCCCACGGCAAACGCAGGGTGACCCAGGTCCCGGGTCTAACTGTTGCCGTGGCTCTGTAAGCGGAATTCTGTCTTTGGCATGCAGGATTTCTCAAGCTGCGGCCGCACGGATGAAACACGACCGACGTCAGAAATCATTCTCCGCTCGAAATCAAAACGAATTCCCAACGACAAAACACCGCAACGAACGAGCACTCACTGCACATTGAACGTTTCTTCGTCGTCGCTCCCCTCGCAATAAATCTCCAACTCCACCCCATCAAAGTCCCCCGCATCCACGAACGCATCGACGCTCGGATCCAGCGCCAAATCCGTCGCCATTTGCACGAATCCCCCGTTATTGTCGAGAGATACCGTCCCGCGCAATACGTTGGCGAGTCTTCCTCCGACGATTTCTCTGCTGAGACTGCCCCTGGAGACGCCTCCCATGACTCGATCGGTGATTCCCACCCATTGCGATCCGGAGGAAGTAAAAGGAAAGGGTTCGGACATGTCGTCGATGATTCCGGAGGCGGTGCAGGGCCTGTAGGCGGCTTTGGATTTTCGTACGTTCTGTAGGACGACGACGCGTGCGTCGAGTGAGTGAGTTTTGTAAAGGGGTAGTATCCAAGTCTGTACCAAACGGCACATTTCACTTCTGGTTTCTTCTTTCTTTCTTGTCCATTTCCGTTCCATTTTCTGTCCTTCGTCCGATCTCCTCGGCAAGCCACACATTCCTTCAGAATTCTGAATCTTTTCTGACGTGTCTTGACATCAGAATTCTTCCATTCTTGTTATTTGTCTCGCCACTCATTGAGACTCTCTTGCGGAGACCTACATGCTTTCGTTGATTGTTGTTTAGTTCATTTGTAGAAGCCAGATAAACATAATTTCATTTTCTCATCAAACTGATATTAGTTTACTAGCTTCTACGTAGTACATCATCGCAAGCAAACAACCATCGCAATCGAAGGTACGTGAGTTCTAACTAATCACAGGTTATGAAGCCCCTTCACGCTATACCGTGAAAACAATACTTTCCTTACCAACTCCGTCGAGCCGGTGGCTTTGTTCCATCTCGTCGCTTCTCCCGGTCGAGCCGGTGGCTTCGTCCACCTCGTCCTCCTTCTTTCCTCCCGGTCGAGCCGGTGGCATTGTCCCACCTCGTCCTTCTCCTACGTTGTTCCTCCGAGACTACTATTCAATAGCATACTTCTTCTCGTCGAGCCGGTGCCTATTCACCTTGACGACATGTTCCTTCGAGCCGGTGTTCGTCGAATCACCTCGAATCTCCTCTCCTTCATCCTTCGACTCCTTCATTTTGGTGGATTGTTGACTCTTCTCCTTCACATCCTTGCAAGAATCACCTTTCATTTCACCTCCGTCCTCGTCCCTCCAAGTGCGGTTAGGCAAGCGAACATTCGCGCCGCCGAGGGCCGGTCGGTACCGACACGTCGACCACCACCATTACCTGACCCCACTCGCTTTCGTCAACCTCCGTCTCCTTGGACGACTGCCGCATGTTCTGCTGGAACACTATTCATATTTTGGTTGATTGTTGGATACATTTCGTCCTCTTCCAACTCACAAACCACTCGCTTTCATCCATTCCGCCAGATCATGGATTGCAAGCCCTCCTTGTCTGACCTCCAAGCCATGGTGCATTCCGCCGAGGTACTCGAACCCGGCCCCTCTTCGCGCACCTCTACCTCGTCCGACACGGATCCTCCTCACGGACCCGACCGCTCGACCGCCACGCTCGCTGAGATCATCGCGGCCGCGGTCACGTCCGCTCTTGCAAGCAAGACGCAAACGGAATCTCCATCTCCACGCATCGTTGAAGCAACAACGTCGCTCTCCGGTCTCCAAGTTCGACGGTCTCCTCGTACGGCGCTCGAAATGGATCTCGGCCGCATCCAGGTTGCCCGGACTGCTCGCGGTACTACCGTGGAGGCCCGCCGCAAGATCCGCGACCGCACTTGTGTTGCTCTTGAACCCAAGTTTGCGGCGATGGACTTTTCCAAAATCACGAACCATGATGGCTCGGAAGACCTGGGTACTATGGTCCTCGCTCAGCAAACCATGCTGGACAGATTCCGGACCTGGTGTCAACAGGTAGATGTTGCTTACATCTTTCAAGTCCCGTCTGTCTCCGATTTTCACGACCACGGGGCTGTTGCATCGTCCCCACGCATAAGCCTCCTCACAAACTACAAGGCCCTTCCTTTTTCCACGGTTCTCAGGTATCAGGCCTTCGTCAACCTTTGGTTGTCTGACGTGGATGTTGAGAGTTGCGATTGGGCCTTACAGGTCATCGAACTATCAACTGTACCCACTTTGTTGGTACAAATCAAACAATCGTTTGATCTTCTCCCTCCTGACCAACAAGGCGGCCTAACCCTTTTCAAGTTGCTTGTTGACAAGCTCGACTCCAAGACTTTCGAGAACACCAAGCTTCTCCAGGAGTACCTCACCTCCTTCCGCCTTGACCGTTTCCCTGGCGAAAATGTTGCCCTCGGCTCCTCTTGTTTCAAGGCGGCCTCCAAGATGTTAGCTCGGCCTGACCTTCCCACGGACCTCATCCAACACTACCTTCGTGGCATGTCGGCCTGTGGAAACGAGGAGTTTCGATCCATCTGCTCCGCCCAATTGGGTTTTCTCTCCACACCCATGTATGAAGATTGGGTGCTCCACACCTCCCCTGACCCATTGGTGCAGCTTGACTCTTTCGCAGGCAAACTTGAGTCTAAATATGAAGCACTCAAAGCTTCCAAGGCTTGGTCCGGTATCAACCGCCCAGACAGCTCTTTCAAGGCTTCCACCACTTCTGGCCCTTCACAGACTCCATCATCCTCCAATGCCCGACCTCCTGATCCTGCCTGGCAACGATGGTTTGATTCCCAGACCTGTGATGTCTGTGGAAAGGCGCATCCCACAAAATACCACGACGATCCTTCCATCAGGAACCGCCCTTTCATTCCCAAGCCCAGCTCCACCCAACGCCATGTTGCTAGAGCCTCTACCTCCTCCCGCCTCCACACCAATGGTCCGCGCTTCAAGAAAGGAGGGAAAGGCACCTTCATCCGGCGCGTGCATCAAGCCCTTCTCGAGAATGTTGAGGATGTCGATGATACCCTCCTCGCCAACCTGGCAGGGTCCCCGCCCACCGCCCCTGATGATGATGCTGAAATTGACCTCCCTTCTTGTCCTCCTGATGATGCCCCTGATTCACATGAACAAGATCCCATGACAGACTCTGCCGCCCATGCCCTTGCAGCCATTGGCCTGGACCAGCTGTTAAACTGGTAGGCGGCCTATCCTTCGGTCTAGGCGATCGCCATTTACCATTCAAAAGGTTCCGAATTCCTTGGATCAGCTTGATCTTCTCTATTTTAGCCCTGGTTACCCAGCTCCCATGGTACCAGTGGTCTCTTTGGCTTTCCTTCCCTCCCACTATGACAGCTACCTTTATGGGGTTAAGACTGCTCTTGCAGGCCTCCTGTAGCCGCCATACCCACCCGGCACGCCCACCTCCTCTTCCTGACCCTTGGTTACTTGACCTCTTTGGTGCCGCATGGTCTTTTGGTTTTCTTTGGCTCATCGCGCCACATTTCAGCACATCCTGGCAGAACGCCAGCTTGCTCATCCACCTGCCGTCATTACAGCCTCTTCTGTGGTTGATTCATCACTATCCTCCCGCCATCCTTGACCAATTTAGCAACACACGAGGGCGCCCACATTGGTTCATCCACCCCACACGTCTGCTGAAATACAATGCTTCTCCACGATACCAGGAACTCTACCATTGGCACCCCAGCTGGTCGCTCGACGACTCGATTTTCTGGCTTCTGGTTAATCTCACCAACTTTAGCCTTGGCATTGCATGCTTGATCTTTGCACTTGGTCTATTCATGGTGCACATGTCCATTGCTCAGTGGTTAGCATGGGTTGGTGGCCCAACCTGGTTCTACCTACCATTGTTGACCTTCATCCAATCCCACAAGCTCGTGGTGCGTGCTTCGCACGCCGCTGCAACACTTCATGCCTTCCTTGTCATCGACGTTCGCAATTCTATTCAGGAACTCCTTGCCACAGACACAATGGCTTCCCTCCAACAAGACCTAGACACGATCCTGGGCTCCCACTCCTGCGCCATGCCCTCCGACCGATGGATTTCCGACCTTCCTCCATCCTTCACCGCCTACAACCACCCCACATCTATGTTCCATGACCCTCCTTGGATCACACAGCATCTTTCCCATCCACGGGCGTCCTCAACTCCCTTCCTTAGGCGCCTCGCCAGACTTGCATGCTACCTCCTTCCTTTCAGTTTCACGGCTGTTACTGCGACAACATCACAACCTTCATTGATCTATCACCGATGCTCGGCACAACCATGTATTCCACCGGCCCTCCTTCACGGCCCTGCCACGCTCCGTTGGACAGCTGCCAATTGGAGAGCCCGTCGCCGTTTCATCAGGATATCTCGCAAATACGAGGCAGCGTTGTCTGACGCCGTCAACCATGCCCATCTTGGTATATCATCTCTGCTGACTCCTCAGCCTTCCTTTCCTGTCCCAGCTTCCCACTTTGTGGATAGTTTCAATCCAGCGTCAGCTGGCATGAACCTCCTCCTCACCGAGCGATTTGACAAGATTCTTTGCCTCGCCCCCCCCCAACAACGTTCTGTCTCCATCCACCTCACCAACGCCGCCGATCTTCATTCATTCCCAGTCCTCATTGACTCTGCCTTCACCTCCGGGACCATCCCCAACACACCACCTCTCATCGTGGACACAGGTGCATCTTGCTGCATCAGCCCTTGCCGTGATGACTTCGTTTCGTATTCTCCTAGTGACGCCAAAATTCGAGATCTATCTGGTGTTAATGCAGTTGCCGGCGAAGGTATAATCAGTTGGCGTGTGATGGACACCTATGGCCGTGAACACACACTGGAACTCAAGGGGTACCACATTCCAAAAGCTTCCGTCCGGCTTCTCAGCCCGCAATCTCTTTTCCAGTCCCTTGGTGGTAGTGGCGCACAGGACATCACGAAATACTCCATCACCCTCCCTGGGAATATAACCCTCGATGCACCTTATCACCATGGGAACCTACCTATCCTTTCCCTCAGCGTTCCAAATCGGCCTCCTCGATGCTTCTGGACACGGTGTTTCTCCTTTCATGCCACAGATCGCAACATTTGGGCGCGCTCCATCCTCGCTGCTTCCAATCAGAATCTCTCCCTTGCACAAAAGGAACTCCTCCTTTGGCACCACCGTCTTTCACACGCTGGTCTCTCAACCATCCAAAACATTGCACGCCAACGACGCACCATAGTCCCATCCTCTGTCGATGACCTTGTCCACCTACGAAACGGCCCCCTCCTTCCCTGCACCTACAACATTCCCAGCACGTCTTGTGAGAACCTACTCTGTGCTGCATGCGAGATCTCCAAAGCTACGCGCCGCACGCCTACCATCCATTCCTCCAGCACCAAAGCAGCTCGTCAGATGGTCCTCAAGGAGAACCACACACAACCAGGTGATTGTGTCAGTTGTGATCATTTCATATCACCTGTCCCTGGTCGCGTAACTTCCTTATCTGGTCACAGCTCCTCGCGAAATGGCTACACTTGTGGGACAATCTACATCGACCATTGCAGCACATTTCTTTTCATCCACCACCAATTGACAACTGCTGCGAGCGACACAATCCGTGGCAAACTGCGCTTTGAATCTGAAGCAGCTGATATGGGTGTCACCATCAAACAATTACACTCCGACAATGGTGTGTTTAGCTCCGCTGAGTTTCGCGACCACTGTTCACGCCTTGGGCAAACTTTACGGTTCAGTGGCGTCGGGGCCCACCACCAAAATGGCGTAGCAGAACGCGCCATCCAAACCGTCACCAACATGGCTCGTGCCAACATGCTCCATGCAACGCTCCATTGGCCTGAGCGATCCTTTATTGACTTGTGGCCTTTTGCCATGAATTATGCAGTCTGGGTGTACAACAGACTCCCACAGCAGGGTGCGGGTCTTTCTCCCGAAGAACTGTTCTCTGGAATCAAATGCTCACGTTCCAGCCTACCACGAGCACATGTCTTTGGATGCCCTGTATATGTCTTGGACCCACGCCTGCAGGATGGAAAGAAGATTCCCAAGTGGGACAGCCGTGCACGCCAAGGCATCTTTGTCGGTTTTTCGCCCCACCACTCCACTTCTGTTCCACTCATCCTGAACCCCCGCACACAACACATCTCCCCGCAGTTCCACGTCATCTTTGATGATGCCTTCAGCACCGTGCCCTCCCTCACCAATGACTCCGAGCGCGACCACCGCTTTGAGCAATTGTTCTCTACTTCAACGGAATGCTACATCGACCCCACCGACATCACACCAACTTCTGATCTCCTCGATGACCATTGGCTTTCCCCATCAGAGCTGGCTGCACGCAACCTCCGTCGTCAACAGGCATTGGCTCGATCAACGCCATCCTTTGGTTTCCTGCCCTCCTCCCCACCAGACGCCACACCACCCAACACTTTGCCATTACCTGCCACACCCGCTCCGCCGCAACCCCTTCCCGTGGTTCCAGAGGGAGCGCTACGCACCCCTTCCCCTCCACCCATCACCCCTTCCCCTCCACCCATGGCAACAGAGGGAGTGCCCCTGCCCAACCCACCCTTTTCGTCCGCCGAGCCTGTTCCCTCGACAAGCCAGCCATCCAACTCTCACTCCTATCCACCTTTTGCCGACCCTGACACCATTCCTCCCGAGGATACACCTCGCTACCCCGCGCGTGCCCGCTCCGGCACCTGGAAAGATGGCCCCGCCCTTGATCGCCACTACACCAAAGGACAATGGAAGACTGGTTTCACGTCGCTCTTAGCCTTACCTCAATATGCCCTGGCAACCGCGTCTTCGTGGGCTCAACCACCCCCGGCTATTGCCAACATTGGTGTCCACAACTCCCGCCGCCACTCCACAACGCGCATTCGACATGGCCAACTCTCGGAGCTCGCCTTGCTCCAACATGATTGGACCGGTCTCGGTCCCGCCCATTGCAACAGCTTCCTTTCCTCCTTTTCTGCCTATCTCCAACCTGACCTCGTGGACGACCTTGCTTCTTTCACCGTCACGGATGTTCAACCCCACATCCTCGCTGCTTCCCCGGTTGGCAACACTTCTGACAGCCCCACCTACTCGCAAGCCATCCATAGCCCCCACGCCGAAAAATGGTGGGAAGCCATGGAGACTGAGCTCACAACCTTGGAATCCGATCTTCAAGCATGGGAACTTGTTCCTCGCGAACCTTGGATGCACGTCCTACCAAGTACATGGGCTTTCCGTCTCAAAAGATTTCCCAATGGGCTCGCTAAGAAATTCAAGGCCAGATTTTGTGTGCGAGGCGACATGCAAATCGAAGGAGTCGACTTCTTCGAGACTTGGGCACCTGTCGTTCAATGGACGACCGTTCGTTCCATGATGATCCTAGCGACACGCCTCAACCTTGTTTCTGCCCAAGCCGATATCACTGCGGCTTTTGTGCATGCCCCCCTTGGCCCTGATGAGCACGTTTATGTTCGTCAACCTGCTGGCTTTCAGCGCGACGGCGACCTTGTTCTCAAGCTCCACAAGTCCGTTTATGGCTTGCGCCAGTCATCACGCAACTTCTTTCGCTACCTCTCCGACCATCTCATTGCCCAAGGCCTCACTCCATCAGCCTATGACCCCTGTCTCTTCATCGGGAAAACTATAATTGTGGTAGTCTATGTTGACGACATCCTCATCTATGCCAGATCAGATGCAGAAATCACATCACTCATCTCGTCCCTCAAAGCTGCCGGCATTTGCATTCGACGCGAAGGTACTGCTGAAGGCTTCCTGGGTGTTGACATCGTTCGATCAACAGATTCATCCAAACCTACCATCACCTTACTACAAACTGGTCTTACCAAACGGATCATTGAGGCCGTCGGCCTTTGCAGTCGTTTGTCCACCTCCATCAACACACCAGCTGAGACTTCTCCTCTTCCCAAAGATGACAACGGACTCCCCGCCTCTGGCTCATTCAACTACGCCGCTGCCGTTGGCATGCTGCTCTACCTCAGCGGTCACTCCAGACCTGACATTGCCTTCGCTGTTCACCAATGTGCGAGATATACCTTCAACCCTACTCGACGGCACGAATTGGCACTCATCCGCATCGGACGTTACTTGAAAGGGACCATCAACAAAGGGCTAATAATGACTCCTTCTTCGGTTCCTCGAGTGGACTGCTACCCCGATGCCGACTTTGCTGGCCTCTATGGACATGAGCAGGCAGTAGACCCCCACTGTGCCCGCAGCCGCACAGGATATGTGATCCTTGCTTTTGGCTGTCCTGTCCTCTGGCGTTCCCGCCTTCAAACCGAAATAGCATTGTCTACCATGGAGGCAGAATATGTTGCCCTAAGCACTGCCTGCAAAGACCTCCTTCCACTGGTTGCGCTCATACGCGAACTTAGCGGTGCTGTCGGACTCGATGCGTCTTTCGTTTCAAACATCCATTGCAAGGTGCACGAAGACAACGTTGGTGCTCTCACTCTTGGCCGTCTGGAGCCTCGTCGCATGACTCCTCGATCAAAACACTACGCCATCAAATACCATTGGTTTCGTGATAAGGTCGCTGATCCTTCCCAAAAGATCTCCCTGGTAAAGATTGACACCAAACAACAGCTTGGTGACCTCTTCACCAAAGGTTTGGCACACACTTCTTTTGTCCATTTGCGACGTTTACTCATGGGTTGGTAAACCCCGTAAACCTCGAGAGGGAGTGTAAAGGGGTAGTATCCAAGTCTGTACCAAACGGCACATTTCACTTCTGGTTTCNTTTCGTTGATTGTTGTTTAGTTCATTTGTAGAAGCCAGATAAACATAATTTCATTTTCTCATCAAACTGATATTAGTTTACTAGCTTCTACGTAGTACATCATCGCAAGCAAACAACCATCGCAATCGAAGGTACGTGAGTTCTAACTAATCACAAGTTTCACAATTATCTTCGAAACGCCACGCCACGTCGCAACTGCAGCAAAGGACGATTCCTCACCTTGAACCCGTCCTCGTGATATCCGGACTTGGTCCCGCCCGAAGGACTCTCGTCGAGGCCCATGGCATTGGCGAAATCTATGCTGGCGGCTCCTCCGACTCTGCCCACTTTTCTCAGGAATGCCATGGCCTTGTTATCGCCGTTTTTGTCTGTTTGGATCGATCCGTTGTCGTTGTCGCTTTTTGTGGTTTGCGAGAGTGCGATGTTGTCGGTCGGCGGTTGGGGAGACGAGGACGGTCGTGTCGGTCTGTGAGATTGTTGGGGCGGATGAAATCCGGTGGCAATGTCGAAGGTTTTGAGTAGGATAATGGCAAGAGCGGAAAGCGAGGATCGCATCATTGTTTTCTATAAATGACGGTGGGGTTGCCGATAATGTCAATGTCCTTCTTGATTGATAGAATGATCACTGCTTTACTGTTTTCTACTCGGTGATTTGTGTTGAATGGGAAGGAATTGCTTAGTTTGGTCAAGGTTTGTTCCAGGTGTCTTTGGTGCCAATGTGGGTTAGACCGCACGAAGCATCCATGTCAAATTCATATCTTTCTATAACGTAGGAATGAGTAGAAATCTTTCCTTTGTCAGGGGACGCCTCAACCGTCCAATCCATCACATCTTACCTCTTCGATCCCCTGTTGGCATTCGCATCATCATCGTGCTGCCCATTCCACCGGTGATCCTTTGACGCGAACGCCACCACTTTTGTCCAGCGCCGTCTCTCCATATCGTTTTTCACCGATAACAATATACATCCCAGTTAATTCTGACTGAAAGAATCAAACCATGCGTTTCTATTTGACACTGATTGCATCGGCGTTGACCCATCCTCGGGGCGTGTCGTCATTCGCTCCAAATGTCAAAAGGCCGTTTTCTACCATAAGGGTGAGTTGCGTTGTCGTTGCAGTTTGAACGCCGTGCCGCGCCGCATCCCTCGCTCGCCGCCGTTCGCTTGATATCACGCCCTGATTCCGCTCGGCACATCGTCATCACCACTCACATTCGCACCGCCAACACCGCCCCCGCAGCCCTCCTCCTCCCCGAACGCCCTCTCCATGTCCGACCCCGACGCCATCAACCTAGGAATCTTCGGCGGCGGAACCGTCGGAGGCGGCATCGTAGAAATCCTCTCCCAAAAATCCGACCACTTCCGACGACTCACCGGCAAGACCCTGCGCGTACGCAAAATCTGCGTCCGCGACGCCTCCAAACCGCGCGATTTCGCCCTTCCGGACGGATGTTCCATCGTCACCTCCTACGACGACATTTTGGACGACGATGAGATCGACGTCGCCGTCGAGGTCATGGGAGGGACGACCGACGCCAAGGACGTGGTGTTCCAGGCGCTTCGCGCGAAAAAGTCCGTGGTCACGGCCAACAAGGCCTTGATCGCCAAAGATTTGCCGGAGATCGAGACGCTCTTGACCGAATTGGGTGAGGGGGAGACGCAGTTCCGGTACGAGGCGGCAGTTTGTGGGGGTATTCCCATTATTCGATCGATGCAATCCGATTTCGTGGGGGATGATATCAAACTCATGAGCGGGATCATCAACGGATGTACCAACTTTATGCTCACGGCCATGGACAGGGATAAGAAGAGTTACGATGAAGCGTTGGAACAGGCGAGTAAGCTGGGGTATGCCGAGGCAGATCCCACCCTCGACGTGGGAGGATTCGATGCACGTTCCAAACTCAAGATATTGATGAGGTTGGCCTACGGCATCGACGTGGACGAGAACGAAATTTCATGCAGAGGGATTACGGAACTCACCAAAATCGATTTTGAATATGCAAAGATGTTGGGAGGGACGATCAAATTGCTCGGCGTGGCGGAGAAGAATGACGATGGACATGTATCCGCATTTGTTTCTCCCTGCTATGTTACCAACGATGATCCCTTGTCCTCGGTCAACGGTGCCACGAATGCCATTGAAATCGTTTCCAAAAATCTTGTTTCGTCGATTTACATTGGGCAGGGTGCAGGGAGATACCCCACTGCCAATTCCTGTATCAATGATATCGTAGCCTTGGCGAAGGGAGACAAGACGCAGCTTCCCTTCAATCCCAAATCCGAAACGAGATTCGCGAACAATTACTCCTCGGTTTTCTTCCTGCGTCTCAACTACCGTGACCAAGTGGGAATCACTCGTCAAGTTGGTGAAATCTGCGAAAAGCATGATGTTTCCATCCATTCTATTCTTCAAAATCCCGTGCAAAAGAGCCAGGATTCGGCCTTTGCCATTGTGACCGAGAAGGTGGAGTATGCGGCGATTCTTCAAGTGCTGGCGGACATTGAGGCATTGAGTTGGTGTAAGGGTAAGCCGTTTTACATGCCTGTGCTCAGAGAGAATTGGCAGGCGTAGGTCTGTGGAACCTTACCATTTGGGCAGCACATTTAGCTGCTGCGTAGATGCTAATTTTAATGGGGGAAATGTTGGCAGCCAATTAGTCATGGTATTTTTCAAAATCATAAGCATATTTAAAGAGTTTTAATCGCCATCCGTCCTCATGCACCGTGTGCACTTTTATTTCTGCATTAATGACTCGTCATGGACCAACACTTAAATTTAAAAATCGTGACATGGCAAGAACATGGCAGATATATAATAGTACGACGGCACAAACCACATTAAAAGTCTTCCTTGTTCGTGCATTATGTGACCAAAACAAATTATGCCAGCTTACATTCATGCTTTTAAGTTTTTCTTTCTATGACTCTTCAATTTCTATATGTCTTAGAATGACGCCTCCCTTCCAGAATGGATAGTTCGACCCGTCCACCGCTTTCCGAGGGAACATGCTCATGTCCCCCAGCGGGACGCCACCCACGAGAGAAACATATCCGCCTGTCCGCTCCTTACTCAGACCCAAAATGACCGCCCTTCCCAAGAGCAAAGTCAGAAAGCACCCTAATCGCTTCCTCCTTCTCTTTCAACTCCGCCTTCACGAGATCCTTAATCGAAACAATCCCGATTACCGAACCGTCCTTTTCGAGCAAGGGAAGGTGACGAATATCTTTCATCAACATTTTGGACATGCAGGAAGAGACGGACTCATCGGGCGAAGCGGTGATGAGGTTGGCGCTCTTTGTGGAGATTTCTTTCACTTTCATTTCTTTGGAGGTTTTGCCGAGAAGGGCGACTTTGCAGACGTAGTCGCGCTCGCTGACGACTCCGGAGATGTTTCCTAGTGGATGGTGTGCAGTGAGTAATTTGTTGTGAGTGAAGAAATGATTCGACGAGAGAGCTGAGTTGATATGATTCTGCGATGAGCTTGCACGATTTACCTTCGCTGTCTTTTGTCACGAGGCAACCTAAGGGAAATTCGAGCGCAAGAAAAAGGTCGAGAGACGGTAATGAGAAACACAACGATCGAATTAATTGCTCGAATGACGATATTTGTAAGCAAGAATCATCATAACTCCGTCACCGACGACCCCATTGTAGCCTGCTACCAAACGTACCGATGTTATAGGCCGCAAACTTCTGAACAGCATCATAAACTGCCGCATCGTCGCTAATAGTGTAATCAATGTCGGAATAACAACTCTTGTTCCACGCATCAGTGGCTGTCAATCCCTCCTTGACACTTCGGGCAAATCCGGCACGGAGAGTGAGTTGGTGACTGCGCGCCACCGGGACGGCACAGCGGCGGGCTACTTGGGAGGCTAGGGAGAACATTGCGGACGAGAGACGGGAAGAAAGTGTGGCGTAAGTTAAATGATGTGTGTTTTGTGGTTGTCCCGGCGTGTTATAGGCCAGGGCACGCGCAATAACATAAAACAAGAGAAAAACGGTCGCTGGACGGTACAATACGGTACCGGTATGTAGGAACAAGTCGTATGCGTGCCAACTTCGCAGATTGTCATTTTTGGCGAATGCGTCCCGTCACAGAAACTTGTCGTCACAAAATCCGGTCGATTCGAAAAGAGTATGAAGGCGGGCTCTATGATTGGATACCCCGATTGGATAGTGGCGGGTCTTGGACCTCGTCGACGCAGGCAAAACCACACCAAGCGCCCGACCACGACGGCAGGTGCCACCGCTTCCCCATCATACCCACGCCGAGAAATATCCACATTGTTTGTTTGTTAGCGCACAAACAATGAATTTATTACTATCCTTCCTCCTGTTTGCCGTGGCGTTTCAATTAAATGCCATCGGAATAGTCGACGGTGCCTTTGCAACCATCGTAGATAGCGGCGAAGAGGAGTGTTTTTCGTTCCGAGCTCCTTCCAATGTGGAATCTACAATCAGGTGAGTTGGATTCATGCTTGATCAAGCTATTGACGAACGCGGCTGCGTTTTAAACGAATCTTGTATGTTTTCTCGTGAACCTGGCACGGCGTCATACATTTCACAAAAAATATTCAGCGGCAACTACGACTGCCTCGATGACGAAATACCCCCCAACCCAATTGGCGTAATCCTCTACGATTCCAAACAAACACCCCTATGGAGATCGCAACCAAGGGCATCCGAGGGAACCTTCTCCATCCGGGGATCGGGAAAATTCGAACTCTGTATCCAAAACGGACGGCAGGGATCTGACGATTTTGCGGCAGATGCCGACGGGATCGATCGACAAGTCGGTTTCGCGATTCGTGTCATTCCACCGCCCTCGAGGGGGCCAGACGAAGAGGCCGGGCCGGATAACAGATTAACATCTCATTTACTTGATTTGAGTGCCAAAATGATGGAGGGGCTGCGTACAATGGGCGATCACCAGGAGTACATGAGAGAACGAGAGAATAGGCATTCAGCGTTGGCGGATACTACGCTGAGTCGTATCATGCAGTGGACGGTGTTGGAAGCGATCGTGTTGATTTTGATATCGTGTGGGCAGGTGCTGTATTTGAAAAAGTTCTTTGAACAGAGACGGTACTTGTAGGTGAACTCGCGAGAAACGTCTGACATTCTTTTTAATAAACATCTTTATTCGATCGGAATGCACAATGCAATCCTATAATACTCCTCTAATAGCAAAGAGGATGATGCGCGAACTCTAATAGTGCCATGATTGTGCTTTTGGGACCATGCTGTTGTGATGTTAACTTCTATTTCATTTTTTTGATTGTTCACTTTCACGGAAGTTGCAGATGGAATAACTTTGACTACTGGTCGCTGAAACTGTTAATAAAAAGGTCTGTAGAATTTACTCCATCTTGCTAGAAAGTCGAAATCCTCAAGATTTTTGTCCTCTTGGATCAAAGCCAACTGTTAGCACCCCTATGAGCCACTCTCAATCATAATGCAAGAATATTCAGTCTGGGTGATGGGCACTCAATGCTCATAGAGTGTTGACCCCCTTAGGCTGTGATTTAGTTCGGCCAATAGCCCAATAGTGAATAGCATTTTCGGCGAATATTTGAATTTTTTTGCTGTTTGCTATTGACTAAAAAATCACGATTTAGTTGAAAATATTGAAAATTGTCAATAGTTTAATAGTCCGATAGTGTAATAGAGTGTTCAAAAAGTGCGAGAATAATTTATTTTCGTTACAAAAAAACAATTTTCCAGCAGATTCCGTCGAATGTCCATGGGAATATTTTTCGTGAGAGAACTTCAGACCGATGTGGCAGTCTCTCGGTCCGCTCTTGCAGTGGTTG
>JALLPC010000148.1:0-16553 GCA_036940045.1 Stephanocyclus meneghinianus | reverse complement strand
ACGTATTGAACAATACTGGGATGAGACGTCTCCTCCATACTATGATTCAGCGATGATTCTTTCTCTGATATTCTTTCAGGATATTTTTTTATCAGGATTCTATCTGATGAAAATTAAGAAAAGATGGTCCCAATCGTGCCACAGTCCAAGTTCATCTTCAAATCGGACATACCGAAATACCAGCACGCTACGGCCCCCTCCGGCATCCTCCACGCCATCCGCACCTCCTCTCGCCGTGAGCACTGCTTCGCCTGGCTGTCTGACGTTGCATTCGCCGAGAACGTGATTCATCACCTTCACAAGTATGGCTTTGCCCGCAGTGGAATGGTCTTTGTCCCGTATTCGTCCAAGGCCAACTGGACGCACAGGTATCCTCATGCCGTTCCACACGTGCACTGCGATGAGGAGGGAGCTGTGACGGGGTATCCCTACTTTTATCACGATGCCAACACTGCACGAGATGTGCCGGAGGAAGCATTTCGCGGTGCTGCCGTTGCCGAGAGCGGGAAAGGAACCGATGGAGTCGTCGGGGCGAAGAGAAGTCGCAAGGGTGCGAAAGTTTTTCAGTCGGCTTTGCTCCTTGATGCAGAGCGGGACGAACTGCATAAGGAAATTTACATTTATTTTTCTTGGCTACAACGCCAGTTGAGGGACTTGGAAGGTTCCTCCGAGAAAGGAACATTGCTCGCTTCCAGGACAGGCATTGACAACGAAGGCTTTGCAACATTGATGGCAGGATTGAAGACGACTTTCAAAGTATTGCAGAAAAGGAATGTAACAAACAATCTAAACGGAGGAGCCCCGCCATTTCTTGAGGAATGTCTTCAAGAACAATTGAGTCTTCGTGCCGAAGCAGCCCGTTCCACAAAACGAACTGATCAACAACTTGCTAGAATTCCAAAATGGGAACCTCCCGACTTTGAAACAATGTACGAAAAATTATTGCAATTCAAACAAGAATACGGTCACGTTGACGTGCCAGGAAGATATTACAAAGATCCTTCATTGGGCAATTGGGTGGCGGGGCTTAGGACAAAGAAAAAAGCCTTGGAAGAAAAGGGAATTGATTTGGATGCAGAAGCCGAGATGGAAAAGCCAGATCCACCAACCGGTCAATCACAGAGATATTTGGATAAAAATAAGGTTGAACGATTAAACGCTATAGGATTCTCATGGAAGCTTCTTTCAGGACGATGCAACGCAAAGCCATGGGAGGAGAACTTTCGACAACTAAAAGATTTTTATAACACTCATGGTAGATGGCCTTCTCGGTCTGATCCTCTGGGGGCGTTTGTCAAAGACCAGCGCAAGTTTTATGGCCGAAAAGATCCAAAGTTTATGTTGGAGAGGGCGCCGCAGTTGGAGAAAATTGGATTTCCTTGGCGGGTTGGGACGAAGGCTGAGAGGCTGGATAAGGTCATGTGGGACAGTATGATTGATAAGTTGGTGAGCGAAATCTACTGCTGCTTTCTGTTTCTTCCTGATTTACTTGCATTGATGTGTGTATTGAATCGTGCTCTGTCTCTGTTCAAAATAGGTTGAGTTTCACAATGCAAATGGTCATTTCAATGTGCCACGTCCAATCTGCGAGGAAGCGAATACAGATGTTTCCCGGGCAATCTGCGAAGAAGCGAGTACAGATCCAGACAAAGGAAATTCCACTGAAACTTACGACGCATTAAAATTATATGAATGGGTCCAACGACTCGGCGCAGACTGTAAGAACTACACAACCGGAAAGAAATCCAAACTGCTCAACGAAAAACGAATGCAGCAGCTCGCGGACATTGGATTTTACTCTAATCAAAGTGACGGTAAGACCTCATCGGTAATGGATGCTCTGCAAGGTTTCTACAGTGGGAAAGAAGTTCCCCATCTTCCGTGGGACACGCGGGTCTTTCAGTTGAAGTCGTTTTACAATGATGTCGGCCATCTCAACATTGATCATAATTATCGCCTGTGTAAGTGCGTTTTGATTTTTGATTGTCTTATTTGCTTTTTTATGGTGACTAACTTTGTAAACTCATAAATCGTCAAGGCGGCAATCTTGGTGGATGGGCAGTCAAGATGAGTATTTTGCACAAAAAGTGGAAGGAAGGTGGCTATGTGTCTCAAGAAATGGAAGAAAAATTTGCTCAACTCTCAGAGTTGGGGTTCAAATTCAACGTCTTTCCAAAGTACGACAACAATCGGTCATGGGACGATCATTTTAATGAACTTGTCAAATACAGAGAAGCGCATGGCCATGCAAGAATTCCCCTGAAATACAAAGCAGACATGAGGCTCGGGAAGTGGGTCCAACGGTTACGTAGTGAATATAAAAAGATTGGCAGTGGTACTAGCAAGCGAGGCAAGTTCCTGACAGAGGAACGTATTCAAAGATTGAATGGCTTGGGTTTTGAATGGAGCTTTGAAAGTGGAGGCTAGGATTCGGTCAGGTTGTGTTTCTTTCATCTGTTCCTTTTAGCAGTTCCATTGGATTGGATGGAGTATTCACATATTTGCAGTCTGTGAATGCAACTTGCAATTCTGTGTATAATCGAACTTGGCCATATTTTGATTATCTAGACTAAGTTCATCTCGAGCCTCCTCAATTCTATTCTACAATTAGGTACAAGGCTCTCATCATTTTACTGTTTTATGGCAGTTGTCTGCTGTTACAGCAGAAAGCACGCCAATATTGAACGTTGTTTGCTCACAGTAGTTAATCCGAATCGAGTCAGGGAATAAAAACCATTTTAGAGGGATTTAGACTCTACTTTTAAGTTTGACCCTGTTACGCGTTATTTGTGTAGCTGAGCAAAATCAATCTCTGCATTGATTCAAGCAGAATTGATGCAACTTTTGGGCTGAAGCACCACATACAAAAACTGATCTTTCGATATATTAATGGAATTGGTATAACTTTTGGGATGAATTAATGAACGAGTTCCTCTCACTTAATTTCTTCTTTGTTGATAGATTCAGCTACTGGGCTTGTCATATATTAACTTTAGCGATTGTAAACAGTAACCCATCTTCGCATCTCTTTTGTTTCACACCTCTCACCTCTCCTCTCCTCTCCTACCCTCCACGAACCTTCGAATCCTAACCAGGCCCAACTCAAATTCGTCCTCACTCGCCGCAGTGAACACACATCGGAAAAATCCCGCATTTTCATTTCTCATACTCATCCCAGGCGAAAACAATAACCCATATTCTTTCATAAGCGAGAGATACAATTCACGCTCACGTTGTTCTTTCGAGGCCAGTGATTCATTGTCGGACATTTCTGTTATGGAAAGTGGAGTGAGGAACTCCCGTAGGTCCATCCAAAGGAACAATCCCGAATCTGGCGAGAGGTAAGGTATGTCCAACTCCTTCAAACAGGAAATCAATTTCTCCGATCGCGATTGGATATTATAACAATTTGCTTGCAAATATACATCCACAAACTTTTCCGGCGTTGTCATTCCTTCTCGTAAAACTGTGGCAGTCAGCATTCTCTCCACGAGCAGTTGTGTATGACTTGAAATTTGGCAAAAATCATGCAATTTCTGAAGAGCAAACATAATTTCTTCATTTTCAGTGTAGGCCACTCCTACTCTCAATCCAGATAAAGCAAAGTCTTTGGAGAGAGCGTACACTAAATGAATATAGGGTCCGAGTCCTAATCCGGTGGACGATGTAGAATGATGGGACGCCAAAGACATGGCACTGACAAATGTTTTCTCCAATTCTCCGGTGATTGGTGAAATGTTGTTTGTCTTGTAAACGGATCCAGCATAAATCTCATCGGATATCAAGTGAACCTCTCGCTCCCGACACCAATCAATACATTCTTTCACTACCGCGGGGGGATAACAGACTCCCAAAGGATTGTTGGGATGACTCAAAAGCAATATTCTAGGCGGTCGACCAGTTTCTTTCACGGCGCGTGCATAGGCATGATCTAACGATGATGTGTTGGGGTAATACCACTCCACTGGTATTGGCCCATCGTGACCTCGAACATTGTTGGAACTATGAAACTGTATGTTATTTACCGGGACAACAGGACACCCCGCCCTAGCACCCAAATCAAATTCAAAAGCGGCATCTAGTGTTCCAAGAATGTCGAAAATAAATGAGATTTCAATGGGGACAGTTCATATATGCAGGACAGATCGGCTTACAATATGGAGTCGGTATCAAAACAGCATCACCTGGATCCGAGAGACACATGCATAGATTTTCGAGGACGGCGTTGCATCCGGCGCCCAAGACTAGGTTATCTGCATGAAATGTTCTCTGAGTAATGGGATGGATCAAAAGAGACTGCAGGTATTGTGCCATGATTTTTCGTAGGCCCGGAGTACCTTGGGTAGGTTGATAATAAACCATGTCTCTGTCGAAAACATGGGATTGTGCCGCTGTGACGGCGTCTTTAGATGTATCCCCATTCAACAGGGTAGAAGGTTTAGCAGTGGCAGAGGATGCCAAGGTACTAAGGACATCCATCAAGGTAAAGTTACCAAAGATGGCCGCATGATCCCCATGGTCATCATTCTCACCCCCACGAAGCAACTTGATATTTGTTAGGGGAAGTTCACATAGTTGATTTTCCGCCACACTCAACTGCAGTGCTCCCTCCGGACAAGACACAGCATGATACTTTTGAATAGTGCGCGCATCAATGAGATAAGAGGGAAGGAGGGATGTGGCTCGACGCGCTCTCGAGGAGGCCAGTTTCGACGGCGGGAAGGCGGCAGCTGCGTCGACGCTGTCCTTTGTGGCCGAGAACGTCCTCGATCCGAATGGAACTTTGCTGGCCGTCGAAGTGTAACTGGCCCTTGCCGTCACGGATCCAAGAGGAAACGGCGCGTAATGCAGCAACGGATTCGGGGCATATCTCGCGGTCACGCTGCCATCGACGACGACGCCACGATGAATGATGGTGGGAATTCCCATGGCGAAACCCATGCGGACATCGTGATCTGACGCATGATCGACAACGTTGGCAGCGCTGCCGCCGATGAAGGAAGTGAGTGCCCTCATGGCCGTGTTGGTCCATGATTTCGCAGGAGACCCGATTGATGCCGAGGAGGGGGCGAGGGACGTTGCGTGTGGTGGCGGTGGCATCATTCACGCTTGGGAAGATTATGACGAACTGCCGCCCAGCCTTGGAATGGGAACGCCAATGAAGATGATGATTGCCCGACAAGGACCGCGAGACGTGCATTATTCGGGACCAACAAGATATCTTGTCAACGGAAAAACGGGCGGACAATATTTGAATTCACGAAATCTGGCGTAAATTCTCGTTAGTTTCGAAACTTTCTCCTGCTGTATGTAGCTCGTCGCACGGGGCCTCCCTTTCGAGCCCACATTATTTTTGTTGATCACGGCATACCACAGCCACGATTTGATAGATATAATATTTTATTGACTCACCAAAGCGTCGTACCGGCAAAACCCGCCCGCCGTCGTTATGCTTCGAGGCTATTATTATTGACCAACAACATCTACCATACCTACAATATCTCTAGAGAGCCATCCAGCCTTTCATCGTCGATGCCATTTCTTCCCTCATCGTTCTCAAGCATCTTTGACAACGCGGCATCTCGCCTAGCCTCCTCGAAACGAGCACTTTAGTTTTGAAATTCAGGGTTTTTCAAACGCACCTTCTTCGAGCAGGTCATTGCAGCGGGCTTGCTGTCGGTCGTGCGCCCCGTCGAAAATCGAAACGCCGTGGATCGTCAAGGCAAGGCCTCTGTGGATCCCTAGAGGTGTTCTCAATCTCTCCCCTTCTCTCTCTCCTAAATTGACGACAAAGACACACGGCTGCTTTCACTCTTTCATGCCAGACCGGCACATCGCATAGAAATCGCGCTGCCTACATCTTTTTCATTATCCTATTCGTGAGCAACCAGCCGTCTTCACTTCTGCTTCCCTCTAGACTCAGCTCTCGGCGAAGCACGGCAAGAGGAAACTCACCGTTCGGTCCTGACTTCACAGCTTTAACATTCAACCAAACTTGCATTTGAATTTCCAGCGTACATTTTCTCACTGCATACAGCCTAGGATTCCGTTCGCATATACCCTGATTCCCTCTGGGAACAAGGGGCTTGACGGGGGGGGTTCGTTGTTTTACAGAAAAATTTCATCATCCAAGCGAATCACTTCTTCTCAAAAATAATAAAGTCTCCCGAAGGACAGGCATTAAGAATCCAACCAAGCCATGGACAACCGGCCCCTCTACTCGCGCACCGAAAAATCCTCGCCAACAAACGTGCCCGTTCCCGCCAACATGAACCTAACATTACAGACGGAGTCTGCCGATAAATCTCAATCGTTGCTCGAAAACGCACAGCAATTCAGCAGGATGGCAGTCTTACATGTGGAACAAGTGCGGAGACACTTGCTCGATGAGGCCATTTACGATGACCCCGACGGTAAGAAGAATCAAGTGCAGGCGTTGGAGGAACTGACTGCGGCATATGATAAATTATCAAAAATCAAATGGGATATGGTTCGTTGCGAGTACGAAGCCTCGTATCGAAGGAGTTTCGTCGCACAAGTCAACTCGGATCATAGTTTGCGTCCTGCCGCGTACGATGCCAAGGCGCCGGGAAAGAAGAGAAGCCAAGAAGAAGGAACAGGAATTCAAGACATGAATAATAATCAACAAGGTTATAGCGGCATGAATCCACACGATTGGATCGCCGATGCCTTCAGAAACGGGGCATATTCTTCTTTGGAAATGACAAACGGGAAAGATTCATTCTCATTTGGTTATTTTCCCAGTTTGCATGGCGCTGTTCCTTCCATGGCATCGATGGGCGTGCCGTTGGGGCTTGCCTTGCCCCCTCCTGGCTTTGTCAGGGGACAGTCACGTGAACATGAGCTGTCTTCTATGGGCGCGGACCAGTCGTTTCGCAGCTCGGAGAAAAGTGAAGATAAGGATACCACTCAGAGTACATCGACTCCCTCCGAGATTTCATCGTTGCATACTAATGAAGGATCGTGTTGTGATGACGAGGAGGCTGATGATTCCTCTATTGAATCACTGGAATCCCATGAATCGCCACCTCCCCACGAGAGCAACTTTGACTATGTGTACAAGGGCGGTTATGCAATGAAAGTCAGCAACGGGAAAGAGACTAAGGGAATCGTGCCCAAGACTGTCAAAGATGTTTTGGTTCATTCTTCCGTCACCTCAATCGAAGAAGGTGCCTTCCAGGGATGCAATGAGTTGGAATCTGTCACCATCGCTGCCTCAGTTGTGAACATACGAGACAACGCTTTCAGAAAATGTTCCAAGTTGAAGAAAGTCGTCTTTCTGACTCGATCTTCCAAGTCTCTCCGTGACAACACGAAATCAAACGATGAAGAAAAGAAGACTGATAAAGTTACTCATCCACCTGCAAGGAGGAGCACTTCTGCCACATCGCAGTCCTCCACTCGCACATCTTCCCAACTTCGCACCATTGGGGAGTGGGCATTCTTCAATTGCTCATCCCTCAAGTCTATCAACCTCCCCGTTGGATTGGAAACAATCGGAAGTCGCGCTTTTCAGCGCTGCTCTGTGTTGGATTTGGAGGATTTTCCTGTGACACTGGTTAGTATCGGTGAGAATGCCTTTTATGGTTGTTCGAGACAGACGAAGGCTTTGTTAGAGCATTGGGAGAGGGACAGGATGTGATTTAGATGTTGCAGTGCAAGTGTGGGTCGATTGTCAAGATGTCTACTGAGTATCGCAAGTTTAGTTTTAACCTATAACAATCGTTGTAGATCTAACTAACATGCACGTGAAGAGTACCAACTGATGATGTAATCACAGCAAAGCGATTCCGTTTCACCCTAGATTCCTTTCTGATGTTCGGACGTATGATCTTACAGCACAATGACAGTGGTCATATCTGGAGCTCCTCTACACTAGGAAACATTTCGATTCACTAAAAAAGGTGATTCCTCTGCTTGCGATGGACCTTGGCGCCAGATGATCATGTCTTGATGACTAAAATTGATAGACAAACCATGGGGCCAACGAAGGACCTCATCCTGACCCTACATTGAAGATTCCAGGTTACCATGCACAAGCGTCAGTGAAAGTAGTTCAATCATGTGTAAAGAACATCGTTCGTGAGACATTTTGCCAGATGAATGCCACCATAGTCACATTTTTGGATTGACAAAGTTGGTGCATAGGGAATGTGTACATCATCTGACATTGATGATGGAACAATCTTTACAAACGAAAGGTTGGACGACATAGTGTGATAAAGACTCGTGCAATGAGACAAGTTCCAGGGTACCAAATCAGAGAGTAAATGACAAGTCATCCTTTTCGTAACATAAAAGTTGTGATTCATTTCAATTTTTGCAGATCAAGGTTATCTTTTTCATAGCATTTGGAGCCCAATTTGCACAAAGTATTGCTATTTCCATGTTTCATTAGCTTTTGATTGATACAAAGGTTGATGGGTCTCCTACCGTGGCATACCATTCAAAACAACAATCGAACTTTGATCTTCTAGGGCAAAAATACATGTCCATCACATAATGTTCTCGTATTACAATGGTAATTACTTTTCTGTATACAAAAATGGTCATAGCAACATAGTGCTACCTCACTCTTAATTATTAATGTGAGTGAGGAAGGGCTTAAGGTTCTTGTGAAGAGGACCTTCAGGGCAAAAGCAGACCATGCAACTCTTTGGGTCCTGGAGACTTTCAAGAGCAAATCCTGACACAAAATGAGTAAGTTTGAGGTTTGGAATGGTTTACACCACACCTGGAAGTATTGTAGAACTCAACACTGATATTAATGTGAGTGATAACAAGTACACAACAATCAGCCTCTTAAGCCAACGAGTAATTTCTACCTTAATCACATGACAAGTCATATTAAATTCATAAATAATTGTTCACTATTTTTAGTTTGTTGCAGTTTTAAACCAAAGAAGACTATTTGAAAGATGATATTCTGTTGGCTGCACAAAAGCAGATTTTTGTAACACGAAAAAGGAACTGCAAAGGAAGAACAAATCTGCAGGAAAGATGCTGGGTGTTGAGAAGGAACCAAGAGAAATTTCAGTAAAAGCATCAGAATGTTGAACTGACAATACTGTGTTGCAAGTTTCAAGGCATCTGTGGGATAAAAAGGATATTTAATTCAACGGCTGAGAAGTGGGAGGAAGTACTAGATAGTCAGAAGGATGCACCATTTTTCAGCAAACGGGTGCAACAGATGAAATAAATTTGCTAAACTCACCTCTTATCAAATTATTTCTGCAGACACAGCACTCCGGAGTCATCAGTAGGCAATAAAGAGACAGGTGAATAATATTGCTACAAAAATGTTGCAGGAGGAAAGAGAAGGCTTTAAATAAAAAAGCTGGATAAAATGGATGAAATTGAGGAGGAAGAGCACTCACTATTAATTTCTGAGATGCCTAGTTTGAAATTCAAATGCTCATCAAAAAAGAATTATGTGTATTCCTCACAGGACAACATAGAAATGAACAACAACAGAGTCATCTACAAGGCAAAAATTTAGGGCATTATTCAGGGATAAAAATCAACCTACACTCAACAAATTTCCATTTGCCCTGTTTCCTGTCATGATGGTTGGCTTGTAACAAAATTCACATGGTAGAAACGGTGCAATTTTGCTTAAAATACTTCAAATCTGACCAAACCAAGCGGGGATGGTTGCAGGTAGTCTGCCAGTGATGGCAGTGGTGTCGGGCCAAGATTTACTAAGGTATTTTTCATTGAAGAGGTGATGCCACTGAGGTGGCAAACATTGTCACCTTGTGGAAGTATTTTGTCGCAATTTAATTTTTTGTTACATAGAAACTTGTATGTTTTCTTATGGAGAGTGATGTAAAGCAGTAGTACTACAGTTAAACTGCTAACTGCACAATTGAAACGGTCCATTTTGGAACGGTCACTAATTGAATACCACGTGCATTTTGGGAGATTGTGACCTACCCAACAAGTTATTTAATTAAGGGGGGGACATTTTGTAGCTTTGGGATATGAAGTATGAGTCATTGAGAACACTGCAACAACAAACATAGTAAGATGCCTTAAAAATGTAGCTTATATAAATGTAGAAGAAAATTATGTTGAAGGGACAAAACTGCTTCCAGTTACAAAAATGAGGTGGTTTTGTAAGACAAAGTCCTTGGGCTCCATATAACTGCCCCCTTTTAGGTACAGAAATGTGCAAAGTAGACAATATGCATATTTGAGTTTTGGGTATGCTCCAATGAAGGAGGAGGTATTGTGTATTTAAGATAAATTATTGTGCACTGCAAATAATAGTAAATATACTGTATACCAGTCTTTAACAACTTTGAGCCATGGAATGTCAGATATCTTTGGTAACGATTGTGGCCTTAATATGCACCCCTTAAAATTCGACCAAGAGAAAAACCCTTTGGGTATATCTTGAGAAATAAGTCCAGCTCCACATGTTCTCAGATCATTAAGATCACTACCTCAAATTTGCTGGTAATGGTTGAATTTTAAGTACACTTTGGACAGACTATCTGATACTTCCCATCCATGTGATTTTTAGTGCCCACATGTATAATCAAATATGGGAATATATAGTTGTGTACTTTCAGGGTCAAACTCCAGCCAATGGTTCAAAGTAAATTCTAACTCATATCATAGAATGATCCAATGATGAGCTCCCTATATACGTATGATACATTTTTTAGTACATAACATGTGAATGTAGGAATTTATAGGTCATACAGTGACATGATGGAACTCATTAAATTCATAATACAAAGAAGGTCTAAATGTGACATAGTTGTGCTTGATGACAAAAATATACATATCACTGACTATATAATAATATGCTACCATATAAATCTGTGAATTGGCCACACCCTTGCAAAGGCCATGTTAAGACCCTACCATTTGGGGGCCGTAATTTATCCCCGCAACGGGCCTCAGATTCCAGTGAGCCCATAAAGTGGGCACGTGAATTTCCGTGGCCTCCACCCATTTTCTGGCACGCGTTCACGGAGCGATCACGTGCCCTCACATAATGTAAATGGCCTTACGTGCCGCAACGAACTCATAAAATAACAAGCTCCCTGTTACCATGACTTGTTGCTCTTTTATAGAGCTTGTTTAATCCTCCAAACTTCCTCCGCGACGCTCTCCACGCTCGCCTCGCCAGCACGATCCGCTCGCTCCTCCCTCGACGGCCGCACCATGTCGACCCCCGAGGCAGCCAAGCTCGTCATCGACGACGCCACGGCCGAATTCCCTGCCATCGTCGGCGCACCAAGCGACGACGACATCAAAACTCTCACGGAGTTCCTCCAGAACCTCCTACAGGCCATCGACATCCCCGGAGGCCAAGACAGCCTCTCGGGGCTCATCGACGCGCCCGCCGACTACCGTACCGCCTACGGGCACGACTTCGATCGTCTCGAAGCTCCCCTCGCTGCGTACGATCCATCCATCGCCCCCGACGCCACGAACGCAGTCCGCGTGAAGGCTGAACGCGCCTGGACCGCCCAACTCGAGCTCCAGCGCCTCATCCGCACCGTCGAGCGAACGCTGCGTTCGTTTTTCTCCACGATCATCGAAGAAACGTGGCTCCTCCCGCTGAAGGACCCCGTAACCTTCTACAACAAGGTCCCTCTCCGCGAGTACCTCCGCCACCTCTCCACAAGCAGCGGCGGACTCGAGGCCACAGACATCGTGCAGCTCCAGGCCTCGATGCTCTTGTGGTGGTCCGAAGACCCGCGCGTCCCCGAGTACATCAACAAACTCGAGGACGCGCAGAAGAAAGCAGCCCGGGCCCAACTCCCCATCACCGACGAATGGCTTGCAGCCATCGCCACCATGTCCCTCCTCTCTGCCGGCAGCTTCCCGAAACTCCGCCTCGACTGGGACGGCCTCGCGCCCGCCGCAAAGACCTGGACGGCCTGGAAGACTTGGGCCCTCAAGTCCCACAAAACAACAGAACGCGAACAACGCGCCTCTGGCATCCGCGGCGACGTCTTCGGAAGCGCCGCCTCCGCCATCCAAGTCCACGGCATCACTGCCAATCACCACAGCCTCCTACCCTCCGCCTTCACGCCAACTACACAGCCCATTCTTGCAGAACTCGACCGCTACCTAGACAACATGGCAGCGGCCGTGACCAACGAAAAGGCCGTCCTCGAAACCCTCGTCTCGACCAATGCCGAGCTCTCCACGCTCAGCAGCACCAAGATTGCCAAGCTCGAACAGCTCCTCCAGGACCTTAGGTCCTCTGGCCTACGTCCTGCCCAAGGAACAACTCCGTCTGCCTCCCGCTCTGACGCCGACACCCGCGCCGTCGCCCAACTCCGCGCGGCTATCAAGCACAAGTGGGTCCCTGGCGCCTTCTGCTCTTCCCACGGATGGGGAGTCGGCCCCAACCACTCCAGCTCCAACTGCAAGGGCAAGCGAGCCGGACATGTGGACAGTGCCACCCGTGCCAACCCTCAAGGCCCCGGAGCCACCCGCAACAAAGGTTGGGATGACTTCCTCTCGGTATGACACAGCGGGACCGCAGCTCCTCCCCTAATAGGTACTTCCATAAAAAATAATCATCCTATTATTAACACCTGCCGCAGTCCCCCCCAAATCAACACCCCCAGCATCTCCTCTTTTAATACTCACCCCACTAACTCATCCACTATCAACAGCGACTGGATCACCGTGCCCGGTGCATTCCCAGCCGCCACCCCCTCTCCTTCACCCACTCTCTCACTTTTCACCACCACCAATGACAGCAACCCCTACAAGTGCCTATCAGCACCCATACCGCCACCCCGCGGAAGCGCTGCCCAACTTTCGCACACCGCCATAGTCGACTCTGGCGCCAGCGACATCTACTTCGTCCCTGGTGCCCCAGTCACCAACATCAACCCAGCAGCGCCCACCTCATGCGTCGGCGACGCCGCTGGCAACTGCCACCAGTCCTCAGCCCAAGCCACTCACCTTCTTTCATCACTCCCAGTCAAGAACGTCAAGATCATGCCCACCTTCAAGCACAACCTGTTTGGAGTCGGCAAGCTCTGCGACAACGGATGCCGCGTCCTCTTCGACACCCACTCCGTCACCGTCTTCAACAAACAAAACGACTCCATCCTGCTCCAAGGGTGGCGCGAAACCACCGGCGCCAAACTCTGGCGCTTCTCGCTCCTGCCTGACGACCATCCACAACCACCCATCCTCCCTGCGGCCCTTGCCGCAACCCCTCATCTTGCACTCAACGCAGGCGACCTCCCCAGCGTAGGCGCCCTCGTGCACTACCTCCACGCCGCAGCAGGCTTCCCGGTCAAAGCCACCTGGCTTGCCGCCATCAAGGCCGGCAACTACTCCAGCTGGCCGGGCCTCACTTTTGCCAACGCCGCCAAGTACTGCCCCGACAGCACCGAAACAGTCAAAGGGCACCTCAAGCAAACCAGACAAGGCTTGCGGTCCACCAAGCCCAAGCCCCCCAAGCCTGCCCTTACCCCCTCAGCTCCCTCGCACGAACTCCATGTCTATATCGAACCCGTCAGCAAACTCTACACGGACGATATGGGACGATTCCCCATCCGCTCTCGCAGTGGCAACCAATACATCATGCTTGCCTACCACTGCGACAGCAATGCCATCCTGGTTGAGCCCTTCCAATCACGACACGACCGGCACCGCATCGCCGCCCATGGCCGCATCATGACACGCCTCAAGGACAAGGGGCACACAGTAGACCACCAGATCCTCGACAACGAGGCCAGCAAGAACTACCGCCAAACCATCACACAAGACTGGAACGCAACATACCAGCTTGTCCCCCCTCACGTCCACCGAGCCAATGCTGCCGAACGCGCCATACAAACGTTCAAGGCACACTTCCTCAGCATACTCGCTGGCATCGATGCTTCGTTCCCAAATTACCTCTGGGACACGCTGCTCCCCCAAGCAGAACTCACCCTCAATCTCCTTCGCCAATCCACCCTCGCTCCCGCCACCTCCGCGTGGGAAGCCTTCAATGGACCACTCAACTACGACGCCACACCGCTCGGTCCCATAGGATGCCCAGTGCTTATCCACAACAAAGCATCCACCCGCAACTCCTGGGACTTCCGCGGACGCGAAGGCTTCAGCATCGGCCCCGCCCTCCTTCACTACCGCTGCTTCCAGGTAGTAGACTCAGCTACCAAAAGCCTCCTCATCTCAGACACTGTCGAGTTCCGACACGGCTACCTCAAACAACCCAGCATCACCTACGAAGACCGTCTCCTCCATGCCATCAATTTTCTCTCCGTGGCACTCAACGACGCCCCTGCTTCAGCAACCGATGCTCAACTTTCCGCCATCGAGTCGCTCCGCAACCTCTTCGCCAAGTGGACCACATGCCCCAGCACTCAGCCTCTCCAACCACCCCCTCTTACTCGCCCCGAACCCCCGCCCCACTTGCCGCCGCGACGCCAAGTTGACCCGTTACCCCTCCCAACACCTCCAAGGGTGGTAGCCCCTTCCCAGCCCACCACTCCGGTGCCCGCACCATCCAAACCCACCGCCCAGCCATCTCCAAGGGTGGTCAGCCCCCCAGCCCCTATCGCACACCGCACCCGCTCTCGCCATGTTCCCTCACAACCAGGTCTAGGTGAGGCAGTCGCTCACCGCACCCGCTCCAAAGTAGCTCTCTTAGTAGCTGCTATGATTGTCCAAGGCCAACAATCCTCGGCCTTCTCCGCACTCAACCTCTCAGCGTCCGTCCTCGACCACGACACTGGCAAATCCCTCGAGTACCGCCAACTCCGCAAGCACCCCAAGCTCGGCACCATCTGGAACAAGTCTTATGCTAACGAACTTGGTCGTCTCTGCCAAGGCATTGGAGACAACCCGGGTGGAGATGGCAAGCGAGTCGAAGGCACAGACACCTTCTACGTCATAGACTACGAAGACATACCCATCGACCGCCGCAAAGAAATCACCTACACCAAGGTGGTCTGCAAAGTGCGCCCCGAAAAAACCGATCCCGACCGAACCCGCATCACCATTGGCGGCAACCGCATCTGCTACCCAGGCGATGTCGGCACCAAGACAGCCCCACTAGAATTAGTCAAACTCATGATCAACAGCGTACTGTCACGTAAGAATGCCAAATTCTGCACCTTTGACATCGCTAACTTCTACCTAGGCACCCCCCTCGACCGCCCAGAATTTGTTCGCATCCGACTGGACGACATCCCACAGGAATTCATCAATGAATATAACCTCACACACCACGTCAAAGATGGCTGGGTCTACTTCAAAATCGTCAGAGGCGTTTATGGACTTCCCCAATCCGGCATCCTGGCCAACCAGCTTCTCGAAAAACGACTCAACACAGCCGGCTACTACCAACTCGATGCCACACCTGGACTATGGCGCCACAAATGGAGACCAATCATGTTCACCTTAATAGTGGACGACTTCGGCGTCGAATACGTAGGATACCAACACGCACTCCATCTTCGTGACACCATCAAACAACACTACGACCTTACCGAGAATTGGAAAGGCGACCTCTACGCCGGCATCAACCTCGCCTGGAACTACAAGAAGCGAACCTGTCGCCTCACCATGGAAGAATACATCGCAACTGTTCTCATCAAATACGACCACCCCATGCCCAAAAAGCGCCAACTCTCACCTTCCAAAGCAGCTAAAATCATCTATGGCGCCAAAACGCAGTACACACCAGACGAAGACAACAGCGACCTCCTCGACGACAATGGCATCAAACGTGTCCAAGGCATTGTAGGAGCTCTCCTGTACTACGCCCGAGCCGTCGATAACAAACTCCTCTACGCCCTCAGCGACATCGGCTCCGAACAAGCAGCAGCAACAACTCGCACCAACCTAAAAGTCCATCAACTTCTAGACTATTGCGCTACCTACCCCAATGACGGCATCACCTTCCGCGCCAGCGACATGGTCCTCGGAGCACACTCCGACGCAGCCTTCCTTAACGCCAGCAACTCCAGAAGCCGCGCGGCTGCACACATCATGTGCTCCGAAGATGACCCTGTCCCGTCGTACAACGGACCCATTCTCACCATAGCTCAAATCATCAAATGCGTCATGTCGTCAGCCGCAGAAGCTGAACTAGCAGGACTCTTCATCTGTGCTAAGGAAATGGTCCCTCTCCGACAATCCCTCATAGAAATGGGATGGCCTCAACCAAAATCACCCATCCAAACAGACAACACAACTGCCCTCGGCGTAGCCAACAAAACCATCATTGCCAAACGGATGAAATCCATGGACATGCGACTTTGGTGGCTCCGATGCCGAGAATCCCAAGGCCAATTCCGATACTTTTGGGGCCCCGGACCAAACAATCTTGCCGACTATTCGTCCAAGGCCCATCCAGACATTTACCACGAGTCCCAGCGTCCCATCCACGCTGGATAACCTCCCACTCCATACTCTCTCCCACTCTCTTCGCTCACTGCAAGGGTGTGTTAAGACCCTACCATTTGGGGGCCGTAATTTGTCCCCGCAACGGGCCTCAGATTCCAGTGAGCCCATAAAGTGGGCACGTGAATTTC